>JAXIVJ010014558.1:0-34053 GCA_036785665.1 Chirona hameri
AAACAGAACACGCGGCAAAAAGAGTGGCAGGTGGCAACATAGGCCGCTCCCAGCCGCAGACACCGATCGCAATCTACGGTAAATTCACGATTGACTATCGCCTAGCCTCCAGCGTAAGGTCGTTCCAGGCGCTCGTGGCTCGGTACACAAAGCTGCGCCGGGCGAATTCTGTCCGCACGCGGGGCAGCTCGAAGTGGCCGGCTTCAGTGCCGCGCGTGCGGCGAGCGGATACATCGGCGCGCCGCAACAATCGCTGTCGCAATAGTTCGGAGGCACTGGTGGATGTTGTGAGGTGGCGCATTGTGGCAATATCGCGTTCGGTGATCATTTCATCAACATTGGGCCACCCCAGTTCACGCAATGACGGACTGACATGGTCACGCCTGCCAAGTCCGGTCACGATGCGGACACCGAAGTTGATTCCCTTTTGTACAAAACATGGCATTCATTTTGAACATGGCATTCATTTTGACATTCACGGTAATTTTAACCGAAGTTATTGTCCGATCGCCAAAATAATGGTCTCATTCGATTCCTCGAGTCAGTATATAGCCGTAGCCTTCGCAACCTCACTTGTAGCAAATGACATTGGCCCTCAATTTCAAGATCAATGGCGATTGGATGATAACTTCGGGTCGTTTTGGGTCCTTTGACCTTGAAATTGAGGGTCAAGGTCATTTTCCACGAGTGAGGTTGCAAAGGTTACGGCAGATACTGACCCGAGGAATCGAATGAGACCATTATTTTGGCAATCGGCTTCTAACTTCGGGTCGTTTTGAGCCGCCCCGTCCTATGACCTTGAAAATGAGGGTCCATGTCATTTGCCACGAGTGAGTTTGCGAAGGATGTGGCTAGATATTAAACCCGAGGATTCGAATGAGACCATTATTTTGTCAATTAAACAATAACATCGGGTCGATATTAACCCGAGGAATCGAATGAGACCATGATTTTGGCGATCGGACAATAACTTCGGGTTATTTGTCCTTTGACCTTGAAAATGAGGGTCAATGTCATTTGCCTCCAGTGAGGTTTCGAAAGCTGCGCCTAGATATTGACCCGAGGAATAGAATGATACATTATTTTGTTTGCGATCGGACAATAACTTCGGGTCGTTTTGAGCCGAAGTCCTTTGACCTTGAAGATGATTTTGAAGATGACCTTGAATGTCAAAATGAATGCCATTTGCGTGATCAGCGTGCCCCAATTGAACTGTTCCCACATTTTGAAGCAAATCTCTACTCGACGCTGAATTCGAATCCGATTCCGTCACTAACCTCACAGACATCCCCGCGACGCGCCACCTAGGGCCCCTTGGTTGCGGCCCCTGTCCTCGGCGGGGCAACTTTGAAAACAATTATCCACCCATGGCCTTGTGAGTTGTGGGAAATATCAAATATGTTATATGTATTTGTATATCTCACTGTAATATATAAAAGGACCGGACCTGGACCATTGGCATCACCAATGACCATTGGCACAGATAGTGCCTTTCTTGCAAGAAATGGCTAGTTGCTGAGTCACAACCCATTATGTATAACCTTAATAATAGCTACCATGAGGTAGTCTTTGCCTACTTTGACCCAACCATGATACTTTCAATTTTTTTAAGATTGCACACCTCACTGTTGCTAAAATACGTCAGTAATAAGGTAATACAACCTATGTTCATTCTAAGTGTTAAACTTCAATTGTGCACATACTTCGTTTTTATCATTCATCGCTTTTACTACCCCCCCCCCCCGTCGCCGACTCAATTACAACCCCAACGAAAAACAAAAAGTTCCGCCTCTGGCTATGAGAACCCTGTTTTTGGCCGGAATGGCCTACCTTGTTATATAGTCTTGGGTGGAGCTATGCTCTGACGTCAGAGCTTAGCTCTAACCTGGCTGACCTTGAACTGCGCTGTCCGATCCGTGGCCGGTCAATTGCGGGTGGTGGGCAGAGTCGTGGGCGGGACTACAGAGCGACCAGGCGTTAGGCTCTATCCGAGCTCGCATTATCTTTAACATTACGAGTGAATGGAAGTGTCCTAAATTTTCGTTTGACACTAACCAACCTTAAGAATACAAATTAGCGCAGGGCCTGTAACGTCCATTACGAGAAATTCGCCCATGCCAGTTGGTACATTCAAAAGTATCGTCGAAAAGCAGGGTCCCATGCTGTCGGCCGTTCACAGGTCAATATTACATCTCTATCCGTTCCATGCTACCCTCTGCCATTTCCACCCTGTTAAGTGGGCGCCGACTCATTCACCGACTTCTCTATTCATCCGCCGAGTGCTTAGCTCATCTCCAACTCTTTCAACGCCCACCGACTTGTTCTCATTCATCAAAGCGGTTACACGGATAGTTATGGAAAGAAGATACAATGCCTGTCGATGAAGAAGTTGATAGTGGGGACAGTGGTCACTCAAACGGTATCAGTGAACGGACATACGATTGATTTCCTGTTCCGGCGGAGACGAAACTACTGGCCGATTGGTTTTCCTAACGCAGGTCAAGTTTGAAAGTGGACCATGTACCAGAGGCAAGGTACGCGAGCATAGCTCCACCCTACTGTTCGAGATGGGGCGACGCCGCCATGCTGCCGGCAGCCGTCAGCCGCTCCGCCAGCTCTTGGCGCTGGTCGGCGCTGCCCTCCTACAGCTCCTCCAGCTTCTGCAGCTCCAGGAGACGCTGCACTACCGTGCTGCCCACCTTCCGTATGTCCTCGATCGGCACCAGCTCGACCTGGTCACGGATGCCCGGCTTGCTGCGCAGGATACTCTGCAGCGCCGGAAGGAAGCGACGCGCGAACTGTTCAAAGTCCTTCTCGTCAAAGTCCTCGGCGGCCGATTCATCGACGGCGAGCGCTGCGGTGCGGACCGACGTGGCCTCCTCCATGGCCACACGGTAGCGGTGGCCGTTGTGTTCGATGATGTAGACTTGTGTCTCGCGTAGCTCCTTCCGCCGTCCTTGACGCCCTCCAGCTTCTGGGGACAGGCGGCGAGAGGGGGCAGCGGATAACTCGGCTCTTTGTCGTATACCGACTGTACACGGCTGTACACGGCTCCAGCAACAGACACCTTTTTATTTATTTTTTACGTTAAAAAAACATGTAAAATGGCAAAATTTGAGATATTGGGAGGCAAATATCCATCAATTTAATTTTGCACTTAAAGGGAAATAATTACCTTTTTCCACAAAAATGGAGTTAGCACTTGAAATCGCCAGACGAGACCAAAAATATATTGTAAATTCATCACATTTTGCATGAAAACTTTCCTACCGAAAGATATTTCAAGTTAAAGTTGATAAGCGTTCCACACTTTTAACGACCGGTACTTGCAAGTACTTTTTGGTCCTCATCAAACTACGGGCTTTTCCCGTATTGTTTTTTTTACGCAATGGAGTCGAAAATATATTGTGCGTTCTGCTTGTTGTGATTATATGCCCGGCGATCTTCTAAAACTAACAGCGATTGGAAAAAGTGGCAATAAAATCGGAAGCTCATCGATGCACATCAACGGCGGCACAGTTAGTGGTTGCGACCCTCAATTTTGAAAATCTATTCATTTGTTTTCAACATTAGGAGTATTGTATAATTTGTCTGTAGCTGTATATAACACTATGCTTTATATTATCATGAAAAATAATATTTTTCCCAAAAAAACTAACAAACAATAACACAAAACTGGCAATTAAATCGGAAGCTCATCGATGCACATCGACGGCGACCTATTTAGCGTCGGCGATTTGTTTACAAAGTCATTGTCATGCTTCTCGGCGCACTAAACTATTGTGGCGAGTTGTTCCTGATTAGTATACCCAAGTCCCGTAGCAGGCTTTGTTAATGACGTCACTGGTTCCATTCTTATGTAGCATTGCAAAATATATCTGATTTTGAGTTGAAAGCTAATTAAAGACTTATTCAAATTATTGTTTTTAAGTTTGAATTTTCTTGTTAATCATTATTAAAGGTATTTTATCACTGTATTTCATAATAGTTGACACTTCAGAAACTTGTGACGTAATAATATTGTATCCAATATGCATTTCCCTCACCTTTTGCTATTGTGGCGCAGTGCCGAGTGCTTTGCGAATACTAGCTTGCCTGGGGTTCAATTCATTCCGCCCTTATTTTATTCGAGTTGGTATAGTTTGCATGTTGTTGTTATTCATGACTTATACTGATAGTCAGTCATGCATCACGGATGCTTCACGGATTGCTTCACGGATCAGAGCGCTGCTCGAACGCACGCTAGTAGCGCTAGTAGCGCTTTCGTTCTCCATGGCAACCAGGCGTGAGCCAATTGAAAGCCAGAATGTATTCCCTTTCTGGCTTTTGATTGGCTGACGCCTGGTTGCCATGAAGAACGAAAGCGCTACTAGCGTGTGTCCGAGCAGCGCTCAGTTTGATCGGAAACGTCACAGAGCCTCCAAAAATGCCGCACTCGATGTAAACAATGGTAGGGAAAGACGAATTTGTCAATGACCTTCATGAAGTACACAAGGTACTTGTTTTGTATTTTTTCCAAACTTACAACTTTGAATTTGGGAATAATTTTAGTTAATTCTTAAATTTAAATACAATAATTTTGAAACCATAACGGTAGCCTAAGAAATTGTTGCTAACAAAATCAAAAGGTCATTATTTCCCTTTAATTAACACGTCCTTCCTTACACGTAAGAAATGCCTCCTAATGCGCCTTCTGACCAACTCCGAACTCCACTCCCTAGCACGAATATTAGTGCGAAGGCGCGATGTGCGGCGGACGCAAACCCGACAGCCGACAACCACCTTTACCCACCAGTCATCAAAACTGAATACGGCAACGCAGAGTTTTCTATCGCACACTCGACGCGTTTAAAGGGTGTGTGCACGGTGGATCACAATGTTCGGGTTGTTCTGAAGGTTTTTGACTCGCCTTCGGGGCTTTGGAGAGATCAAACTACTACGCCGGGTGCCTAGGAGCTTGGTACTTTCTGACTGCAACTGCTCTCGTATATCAGGGTTGACTGACACCTTGCCTCTGCTTGCAAGTTGACAGATTTTTTGATAGAGAAGCTCGATCTCGTTTTTTTTTCTCGCTGGCGTGACGGCTTGGGTAGTAGTGACAGTTAACCCTCGCCCGTACAGCGTCCGATCAGTGCGTGACCGTGCGGGGGGGGGGGGGGGGGGGTACAACCCCCCTAGCGTTTCCCCCCTAAGTGGGCTAGAGCTTCGATTAAAAAACGAGCGTGTTTCTTGTCACGAAAGGAAGCCATTGATACCCGAATTTAAGGTCATAGGTCATTATGTGACCTCCGAGGTCATGGCAATGACCCAAAATTCAACCAAATTGTAAATGGGTATAAATTGAATTTAATCGAGCTAGAAACGCGAATGAGCATATAATTATGCTAAATGGGTGCCAAATTTGAAATCAGCGTCATAACATGTCCTAGAAACTGCCAAATTACAAAAAAAGGTCATGTCAGGTCATGTCAGGTCATTTGAGGTCAGTGACCTCGGTTGACCTGTGGAGGCCCCAGTAAAACATATAATTATGTAAAATGGATCCCATATTTGAAATCAGCGTCACAAAATGTCCTAGAAACTGCCAGAAGCCAAAAAAGTAATAGGTCATCGGAGGTCAGTGACCTCGGTTGACCTATGAAAAGGTCAATCGAGGTCACAATATCAAGGGAAACCACAACTGTCACCTGGAAACACCTGTGCATATGCTCCTGAACAACAAACACTATGAAACTGCACAAGTTACAAAGATCAATACTACGGACGCCAGTTGCGCCTGACATGACCTTGAGAAACAGGTAAAAGGTCACGCACGGGTCATGTGACCTACAACTTATTTTTTTTCTTCAGAATATGTGTCAAATTGTTGACAAGTAGGGTACTGAAAGTTTCATCGCAATTGGTTGATATTTACGCGAGTTATTGCCGAAAAACCGAGGGGGAGGGGGAGGGGGGGGGGGGGGGCATCCACCCCCTGCACTGGCGAGGGTTAAAGGGAATAATAACCTTTTGATTTGTTTAAACAATTTCTTAGGCTACCGTTATGGTATAATAATGATGTGATCTAAATTTAAGAATGAATACAATTATTCCCTAATCCAAAGTTGGAAGTTTGGGCAAATTAAAAAGCAGGTACATATACTTCCTTCGGAGTTCATGATCGCTGTTTTACCTGCACTACTGGGAACGCGACATATCTAGCGCTTTTGTATCAATCTGTTAAACGCTGTTGAATTACCTCTCAACAAATCGCATTCACTGAATAAGTCGTCGTAGGGGGGCCAAGTTAATCCGCGGAATGTATCACGGTTTTCGCAAATATTTATTGATTTATTACGGAAAAATTGTTCAGATAAATGTTTCATGAGTGCATTACAATGTATGGAATACCCGGATGTTGAAAATTCATGGGGAAAACATCAAAGTTATTTATATCAAAAAAATAAGTCGAGAACACTAAATAGGTCGCCGTTCGGGGCCAAATTAAACTGGCGATTTCAATGCACTTTTTTCAAATGTTTGTTGATTGTTCTGTTGTTGATTGATACAATTTGGTACATATAAGTTCATATAAGTTTGGTACATATTCGCAAAAGATAGAGTGCAGGAAACACATGTCATACCTTTATGATAAATAACAATGCGTAGGCAGGCTAATTTTAGCTCGGACAGTGAATTCGTTACCAAATACTTGTGAGTACCGACCGTTATAAGCGTGGAACGCTCATAAACTTAAACCTTAAATATGTTTTGTTAGGAATGTTTATATGCAAAATGTGATCAATTTACAATATATTTTGGTCTCGTCTATTTATTTCAAGTGCTAACTCCATTTTTGTGGAAAAGGTCATTACTTCCCTTTGAGACCAAGATTAGGGAGCTCTTTTTCATCTTCTTTCAATTCATAATTCGGCAGATTAATGAAACAGTCATTGTTTTCGGGTACTACTAAGTCCCCCCCACCCCCCCCCCCCAATATACCTTAGCTAGCTTACGTTTAATTCTTGTTCGCTCGACTTCCCTATGGCCAGTAGCCAAGTTTTCAAGAGCAACGAGAGCACTGCTGCGAACATCGTCAGCTATGTCAAGGCGCGTAGCCAGGGGGGAGGGGCGGTGGGGGCGGCCGCCCCCCTGGAGGCCAGGAGGGCCCTTTTCGGCGCGCTGCGCGCGCCGAAAAAGGACGACGAGACCGCGCGAAGCGCGGTATCATGGGTTCTTTACCACGCGAAGCGTGGTCTTTAGAGAGTTTAGGACTTCAGAGGCCCTTTAGGGCCACCAGGGCCCCTCTGAAAGACCAGAGGGCCTCTTGGACATTCAAAAGAGCCTGTACATGTCAGAGGGGCCCCTGGCCAGACCGAAAGGGCCCCTGAGCGGGTCAGAGGGCCCCTGAGCACGTCGAATGGGCCCCTAGCCAGCACAGAGTGGCCCCTGGGCAGGTCGAGAGGCCCCTGAGCATGTCGGTAGGGCGACAAAGCGGCCAGCGCAGTCCCTTGCCAGGTCATAAGGGCCCCTGAGCAGATTGCAGGGCCCCTGGACAGACCAGAGGGTCCCTGAGAAGTTAAAAGAGCCCCTGTGCAGGTCAGAGGGGCCCCTGACCAGACCAAAAGGGCCCCTAGGTGGGTCAGAAGGGCCCTGAACATGCCGAATGGCCCCTAGTCAACACGGAGGGGCCTCAGGGCAGGGCGGAGGGCCCTCGGAGCATGTCGCAAGGCGACAAAGCAGCCAGCGCAGTCCCTTGCGAGGTCGGAAGGACCCCTTATAAGGCTAGGGGGCCTCTGGATAGACCAGAGGGCCCCTGGCAAGTTAAAAGAGCCCTGTGCAGATTGGAGGGCCCCCTGATCAGACCGAAAGGACCCCTGGGCGGGTAAGAAGGGCCCCTGAACATGCCGAATTGGCCCCTGGACAGCACGTAGGGGCCCCAGGGCAGGTCAGAGGGCCCCTTGAGCATGTCGACAGGGCGAAAAAGCAGCCAGCGCAGGCCGACCAGAAGAGACGCTGGGCAGATCGGAGGGGCTCCTGGGCAAGTCAGAGCGGCCCCTGGCTAGACCGAAAGGGTCCCTGGGCCGGTCGGAAGGCCCCTTGAACATGCCGGATGAGTTCCTAGCCAGACTGGAGGGGCTCCTGGGCAGGTCGGAGGGGCCCCTGAGCAGGGGCGGCGGATTGCGGGGAGCAGGGTACCCAAAATGCCCCCCCCCCAGTCGAAAAACCTGGGGCATAAGGATAATTTTGACCCCCCCACCCCACCCCACACAGATTTTAGCCCGCTCAATCTGGGGGCAAAATGACCCTTCCCCCTCTCCAGGATTTTCAACTGGGGGGGGGGGGGGGTTGGGTACCCTGCGCCCTGCAATCCGCCGCCCCTGCCCCTGAGCATGTCGGCAGGGCGACAAAGCAGCCAGTACAGTCCCTGGCCAGGTCGGAAGGACCTCTGAACAGGCCGAATGGGCCCCTTGACACACAAGAGGGGCTTCCTGGAAGGTCAGAAGAGTCCCTGGTGAGACCGGAAGGGTCAAAACACGTAGAGATCCCAGATGAAGATTAAATACAAAGAGGACTTACTCAACAATACAAATATTAAAAGCGGAGCTTTTGGGTATATTGTAACACCCTTCGTCAGGGTGCTACAACATACCCGAAAGCTCCGATTTTAATTTTTCCTGTAGAGTAAGCCCTCTTTGTATTATATATATATATATATATATATATATATATATATATATATATATATATATATATATATATATATATATATATATATATATCACCCACTCCACATCATGTCTTTTCGCTTCGCGGATCCCAGATGAGTCCCTGAACAGGTCGGAAGGGCTTTGAAAAGGTCAGAAGGGCCCCTAGACGATCTGAAGGGACCTTGGGCCTTTCAACAGTAAGAATACAGTTGTACAGGGAATAAAAGTCAAAATGTTCGCGCCGCTCCGCGGAGAAATTTAACTACAAATTCAATTATATGCGGGTTAGGGAAAAAATCGGCCAGTTTCTCGGCGCATTTATGTGTTATGTGGCTACTTTCCTATATAATTGGGCAAAATAGTTCACTTTAACACTTTTTTTACCGCACTTTTAAACGCACAATATAGCAATTTTAGGGGTCCGCACCATACGCAATGCGACGCATTGATGATAAAGCATATCCAGAGCATAAGACTCAAAATTTTCGCGCCGCTCCGCGGCCCAATTTGTTAAAGAGTTCCATCTCTCGATCTTAAAAAATTATTTCAAGTTGGTATAGCTGATTCCAAATTGGTGCCGCTGGTTCCAAAGTTGGTGGCAGTTTGCTAACTCCAGCTCCTAAAAGTTGGTATGGCCCATGCCATACCTGTCATACTGCATTTTCCATCCTTGTAACGTGCCTTTTCATCGTTTTTTTTTTTTGGGGGGGGGGGCTTTCAACGCTTGGGAAGGGCCCCTTTTAACGCTCGGGAAGGGGCCCTTTCGAGGCGCCCCCCCCCCTGGACGAAATCCTGATCCTGGCTACGTGCCTGGCTATGTCAAGGTTCTTAACCCGTCAGTCACTGGGGTATATTCTGTAACACAACTCACTGGGGGACGGGGTTAGCCCCCCTGGTATCTTCATAACCAATAATTGCAGCAGGACGCGCAAGGCGGCATTCGAAAGCGCTCAACGAGATAAACCTAACACAAACTTAAAAATGTAAAATTAAGGTCACATGTCAGGTCACGGTCAAGTCAAACGTCAAAATCGAGGTATTTGAGTTTATGGACAATACTTGCCATCCATGGCCTTCGATTGCGCCTATAATCACCCAAAGTGCTGTCAAAGGTATGATACATATCTCACATGAGCTAAAGTCAGATTGTTGGAAAAGATCAAGGTCAAGGTCAGGTCACAAAAGGTCACTACACACAAAATATCTACGAAAGTCATGCAGCACATTTTGTATGGATGCTTTTACGCGTATAATTCGTTAGTGGTAGTCATTTTACCACCTGACTTCATTTACGTGAAGTTAGTGTCAAGTTCAGGTCAAGTTCAGGTCACTGAAGGTCAAAATTTGAAATTTATAAATCGAAATGAAAAAGCATGTTTATATATCAGTTTTATCTAAAAAAAACAGTGCTGGCATTTATTTGTCTGTATCTGGTCAATACAAGCCAAAAAACGAAATTTCAATATATGACGTCAATATATGACCCATACTTTATATGCCATGTCAGTCAAAAAAGATGATATAATTTTGAAATTTGGTATGGTAGTTGCCCATATGTAGTTATCTGACATATTCCGGTTTTTTCAATATCTTTGAAAAATTTGATTTTGTGAGCATTTTTTCAAAAAAAAAATTGGGGATGAAAAAACAAAATTTTCGAAATTTCGAGATAGCTGGTTTGTAGCCCTTGCTATTTTCTACCTTTTAAGTTTTTCGATTGCCTCACTCCTGTTGGTGATCATTTTAAATAAAATCATAGCGGCATCACCAAAGCGGAAAAAGTTCTGATCCACCTCTAGAAATTATAATTTTGATGAAAACTAGAGACCATCCAGATAGGAAAATCGCCGAATCTATCATGATCAGGGACAAGAAGCCAGTTTTGAACGAATAAATTTCATGGTGGCGTCTTATGTCAGGATAGATGTGTGTTATGAGCATGCGTGTTTGTCATATTGTGCAACATTGATTAGTTTTGTGATGGCCGACCTTTTTGACTGATGGTGATCGCGATTGATTGGAATAGGTAGCCACGATTAGAACGAAACGATAGTAGTTGGCGATATGCTTATTGCTTATCCCGCGCGGCGCTGGGGGGGGGGGTAAATTTTACCCCCCTCCCGGATTTTCTCCATAACTTGATAACTATGACAGATATCAAAGTGAAACTTACGGTAGCTTATGGTGCATCAATTTTACGTCTTCTGCCATTTTTTTTTTTAATTCGTGAAAATTTGTGGCAGATAATGACGTTTTAGTGACGTCATGCCATGTCATTTTTGGTGAAAAAACGTTAAATGTTTGAAAAATCGTAGAAAATAGCGTGTTACTGCAAATTGCAAATAAAAGGCAAATACAAATTTTGGGTTTTTGACCCCCAAAAATGCAAAAAAAAATGATTTTTGGGGAAGAATTTCCACAAAAGTTTTTTGTTCAAAGATTTTAAAAAAAACGGAAGATATATTAGAGAACCGAGTATGAAAGATGTTCAAACCGAATTTCAAAGCAATTTCTTTATTTTTGACTGACTTATGGCTCTCTAAGAACAAGTAACTCATGACGTCATTTTTAAAAATTGCGTTTTTTGGCTTTTACTGACCAGATACAGACAAATAAATCCCACCACTGTATTTCGAAGACAAAACTAGTCTAGAAACATGCAATGTTTATTCAGATTAATCAATTTCAAATTTTGACCTTATTGTGACCTGACCTTGACCTGAGGACGATTATATGGTGTCAGGCTGTGGAAATGGCTGCTTCTATCGAATTATACATGTAAAATAACCCATACAACATGTGTCGCATGGCTTTCGTAGACCTGTGACCTTGTGTGACCTGACCTTGACCTTGACCTTTGCTTACAATTTCACTGTTACTTATGCGGGAAATGCATTATAGACTCTGGAGCACTTTGTGAGATAATAGTTGCAATATAAGGCTTTGAATGGAAAGTATAGCCCCAAAAACTCAAATACTTACATTTTACATTTGACCTGACCGTGACCTGACATGTGACCTTATTTTAAGAATTTAGAGTATGCATTCGATTCTTCTCGTTGAGAGCTTGCGATCGCCGCATTGCGCGTCTCGCTGCGGTTATTGGTTCGGAAGATACGAGGGGGTAAAATTTACCCCCCAGCGCCGCGCGTTCGGCTGGAGACCCCAGCGCCGCGCGGGTTAAATGTCTTGTTACTTGTTTGGATCGACGAGTGGCGTTATAGTTTGACTGTATACGAGGATAAGATAGTCTAACTTCACGAGCTATCGAAATGTTTTGATCCTGTAATTGAGTGTCATGTTTGAATCAATACATTTGATGAAGTTATTAAGTTACCTTGATTTGATGAAGGGTTGTACCCGAATGCACATGTAAATAATTGTTTCATTTTTTTAATATTTAGATCGTCATTTCAAGGAGAACGTCGAACAAAAACTTACTTAATTATTTTCAATGCTCCTTGCTAAAGCACTACGTGATATATCTTGTTTTGTTTTATATATGCGTAATGTAGGATGCAGTGAGATGTATGTACCTTACGTGCCTCCCAACAGGGTGAATAGTAGGGTAAGATGGGGCAACACGCCCCACCGGGGTAAAACGCCTCACCAAGATATCTCGGAATTTAAAAGGTCCCGGGAAAAATATTCTGCTCTACAAAACAAGCAACATATGGTCAGTGAACTCATAGAAGGCGACATAATTTCTGCGTCGCTTTCCAGAGATATAAGTAAAAGTCTGTTTTTGGAGCGTTTTCTCTTATTTCAGTACTGAAATGGACCAGGAGCATTCTTTCTCTCAACACTTTTCTTCCAGATAATTCAAGCCAACTGAAAGGTCATAATCTGATATAGGTAAAGGTCTATTGCTCATTTATGGGTTCATGCACGTTTTTAGGCTTGGCTCGCTTTTCATCGAAAGCACGCAATGGGGTAAAACGCCCCTTTCGTCTTGGGGCAAGACTGTTGATGCTTAACTGTTGATGACCTATTGTGGCTTAACTGTTCAACTGATCTTAATAATGGACATAGGCCCAGCGAATGCATATTTAAAGAGCCTGCTTAAAGAGATTGCTTTTTCCGTTTGTTCCCAGCTATCATAGTTCTCGAGATATTTGGGGAAATCTGAAACAGATTCCAGGAGTTACCATGGTGACCTTTGACTACCTCTGTTGGCCTAAGTATTGATCTGAGCCAAAAGATGAAGAAATAGTTTCTACATTAATTCCGACGAGCTATCAAACGGTATTTTTAGTTTTCGCCTACTCTCCATAGGAGCCAAGTTAGAAGGGATGGTGCGTTTTGCCCCATCGACAGGGGGCGTCTTGCCCAGGGGGTGGGGCAATACGCCCCTTTTGCAGGCTCCTCGAAAATCGTCGCCTACAAATTTGTTAACTGAAGAAGGTAGAATTAGGCGATGCAGAATACAAGCCAAATCTCCAAACTATGTGAAAATGCTATCACTCGCGCCGCCTCCGTCAAATAGAAAACGAGACTTTCAGCAAAATGCATCTAATGTCACATTAGGGTTATTAAACATTAGGGTAGCATGGTCTTGCCCCATGCTACCCTAATGTTTGATATTTGATGTTCAGTTGTTGACGGGAAGCTCACCAATGTAGTGTAAAGTGTGAACAGACTTCATGGCGTATCAAGTCGGGAAACAATGAGTCGCTTGAGTCACGTTATATCCGACGATTTTATATTTCAGATTGCCGCATTTTACATGCTGAATTATTCCGATAGTCGGATCGATTTCGACTGTTCCCCCCCCAAAAAAAAACCACACATTGTTGTGCCTTTCAACTGTTTCAACACGAGTTCATTGAAATCATTTTCCAGGATAGTTGCTGTATCAATTTGATATGTCAATTTCTAGAATTATAAACTGCAGGCTATTTAGTGGGCGTTTTTGCGTGGAAAGAACGCTGAACGAAGACGTCTAAAGGTGCCTCGATTGCTGGTGGTTGACGGAGCTCGTGCACTGTGCAGTGTGCACGGTGCAGGTGCATTAGCAAGAAAACAGCACGCCAGCAGGGGCTCCGCGACGGAGGGGGGTGACGTGTCTCCGATTCTTGAGCCAGTGGGGGATTATCCCCCCCCCCCCCGCATATTCCCTGACGAACAACTAGAAATCATCCACTCCACCCCCTCCCGCTCAACAACTTTTCGCTGACGGCGACCACTCGGCTTTCCTCGATCCCGCCTCCCCCCCCTCCATTTCAAAGGCGTGGCGGAGCCCCTGCACGCCAGGTTCATGTTCCAAACAAACAAGTTAGACTGCGACTCACTCGCTCCTGTGTGACGGACTTGTCGTTTTCACTGATACTCTTGTCGCTGAGTACCGCCTTCAGTGTCATCGGCACCAGTATCACCAACCGATGCTGGCACGTCCGATGCCGATTCTCCTCGACCACTTCATTTTTGGTCAGGTAGTCGGACATGCGCTGTGCGAAGCTGGGCACTTCTTGCTCGCCCATCGTTCCGTGGCTGTGGCCGAAGATGATGATCAGGTAGCCGAGGAAGAAGCCCCAGGCGGCGCCCTGCGCGTAGTCGGTCTGCGAGTCGGAGAGCGCCTCAGAGAGCTCGGCTCGCGGTGTGCCGATGAAGTGAAGCGCCGCTCCCAGCAGCGGGGTGACCAGGAGCAGGTACCAGCGGCTAGCCAGCAGCCACGGCGTGTCCGGCGACACCAGCGCCTGCACCAGCAGCAGCGTCAGCAGCGCCAGAGCCGTGTAGAAGGTGTACTCCCGGGCGGGGCCACTGCCGACCGTCGGCTGACCGCGGCGCCGCATCCACCACTGCAGCGCCGCTGACTGCAGCAGCCGCGCGCCGCTCACACAGAGGAGGCACAGGCACACCAGCGAGAAGGCGCCCCATGGCCCGTACCACAGGCTGTAGACGGCGTAGGCGGCGATGGCCAGCGCCGCCGGCCAGGCGCGCTCCAGCGCCTTCTCCAGAGGGCTGGTGTCGATGTCGGGCGTCATTGCCGGTGGCGGCGGGACCGTCTGCTCTTCGCTACTGCACGCCGCTCACAGCACTGAGCTGCCTCCGGCCGCCGCGCGCCGATAACAAACCGTCCGCCGGCGCCGGACTCGAGATAGACCTGCCGTTTTCGAGTCCGACTTCCTCCGAGTTCCGGCCAGTGATAACAGTTCAACATTGGCGTGGCGTTTCAGTGAGTGGTTCAAACATGTTTTAGCTGAGCTAAATGGTAATGCTTAGAAATGCAGCTGTAGCTGAGCCATGCAGATAAACCAGAGGCGGAACTTTTTGTTTTTCGTTGGGGTTGTAATTGGGTCGGCGACCGGGGGGGGGGGGGGGGGGGGGGGTAGTAAAAGCGACTAATGATAAAAATGAAGTATGTGCAAAATTGAAGTTTAACATCTTAGAATGAACATGGTTGTAATACCTCATTACTGACGTATTTTAGCAACAGCGAGGTGTGCAATCTTAAACAAATTGAAAGTATCATGTTGGGTCAAAGTAGGCAAAGACTACCTCATGGTAGCTCACACAACAATAATCAGCCAATATCAATATTAAGGTTGTACATAAATGGTGTGATTCAGCAACTAGCCATTTCTTGCAAGAAAGGCACCTCCTCCTGGTGATGGTCCAGGTCCGGTCCTTTTATATATTACAGTGAGATATAAAAATACTTATAACATATTTGATATTTCCCACAACTCACAAGGCCATGGGTGGATAATTGTTTTCAAAGTTGCCCCGGCCGAGGACAGGGGCGCAACCAAGGGGCCCTAGGGGGCACGTGGCACGTGGCGGTCCGTGAAGTTAGTGACGGAATCGGATTCGAATTCAGCGTCGAGTAGCGATTTGCTTCAAAATGTGGGAACAGTTTAATTGGGGCACGCTGATCACGCAAATGACATTCATTTTGACATTCAAGGTCATCTTCAAAATCATCTTCAAGGTCAAAGGACGGGGTGGCTCAAAACGACCCGAAGTTATTGTCCGATCGCAAAACAAAATAATGGTATCATTCTATTCCTCGAGCCAATATCTAGGCGCAGCTTTCGAAACCTCACTGGAGGCAAATGACCTTGACCCTCATTTTCAAGGTCAAAGGACAAATAACCCGAAGTTATTGTCCGATCGCCAAAATAATGGTCTCATTCGATCCCTCGGGTTAATTCGATTCCTCATTCGATTCCACAGCCTTCGCAAACTCACTCGTGGCAAATGACATTGACCCTCATTTTCAAGGCCATATGACGGGGCGGCTCAAAACGACCCGAAGTTAGAAGCCGATTGCCAAAATAATGGTCTCATTAGATTCCTCAGGTCAGTATCTGCCGTAACCTTTGCAACCTCACTGGTGGAAAATGACCTTGACCCTCAATTTCAAGGTCAAAGGACTCAAAACGACCCGAAGTTTAATCCAATCGCCATTGATCTTGAAATTGAGGGCCAATGTCATTTGCTACGAGTGAGGTTGCGAAGGCTACGGCTATATACTGACCCGAGTAATCGAATGAGACCATTATTTTGGCGATCGGACAATAACTTCGGCTAAGATTACCGTGAATGTCAAAATGAATGCCATTTCGTGATCAGCGTGCCCCCAATTGGCCTGTCACCACATTGTGAAGCGAATCGCTACTCGACGCTGAATTCGAATCCGAATCCGTCGCTAACTTCATGGACATGCGGGGGGAATCACGATTGAGGGCGCCTCTCCTGGGCGTCTGGACACCGAAGGTGCCACTCTCGAGTGCAGGTGGCGCCCCTTGAGTCGTGAGTGCCGGCGGCACCCCTTTAGATCGGACAATATGCCTCTTTTAGACCGGAGATAGCGACCCCAACTGTGCCTCCCCCGAAAATATAAGTTTTCTGACCTGCCCGAGGTGTTCACTAAGACAAAGTTGGCAAGGCTCAGCCTCCTTTGACTACCCCCCCCCCCCCCCCATTTCGAAAGCGCACCGAAAGCGCAATTTTACCCATATTTTTCACAGATAGTCGTACCAAGTATGCATTTTTATGCTGGCATTATATTTGCGTTTCTTTATTCTTTTTAAATAATAACTAAGGTCTTGCAAAACAAAGGTCTCTCAAAAATGGCTGCCCCGGCCCCGCCGAGGCAACTTTGAGGTTGCCCCGGCCGCAGCCGGGGCTGCCCTATAGGATTCTCCACCCATGCACAAGGCAAACAAATTAGGCGAGAACCAAACAACATTATTTCAGTAAGGCAATACATTAATCCCATCACCGAATAACTAACTTTATCACCGTAAAGACTTAAATTCACCAAAACGTCACAACATATTGAGGATTTCGGGCTTCGGCCGATGGACTTCTTTAAAAATATGTAAACTGGCTCCAAGGGTTAGGTTAGGTGAGGTGAGGTGAGGTGAGGTGAGGTGAGGTGAGGTGAGGTGAGGTGAGGTGAGGTAAGGTGAGGTGAGGTGAGGTGAGGTGAGGTGAGGTGAGGTGAGGTGAGGTTAGGTTAGGATAAAAGCTTGAGAAATAAATGGTGATGCTTTAACATGGAAGTCAATGAGAAAGTGGTCCTTTCGGTGATGGATTAAAAAGCTCCCTACGGGAGCTTTTTTCACTTTCGCCTTACGGGGGGGTCTGACAGGCCCCCCTGTTAACTTCCAAACCAAGTAACTTTGAGCAATGCGGTAAGAACCAGCATGTTGCCTGTCATGAGAGGAATCTAACAGTATGCGAATTTTAGGTTTCAGGTCAACGGGTGACCTTCCAGGTCAAGTGAATGACCTCGGACTTACCACGTCCGGAACAGAGATTTTGCCATGCAGAAAACCTCAAAATTAGAAATTGATAAATGTAAATAAAAAGGCATGTTCCTAGACCAGTTTTGGCTCAGAAATACAAAAAAGGTATTTATTTGTTCGTATCTTGTCAAAAAAAGTTTTTTTAAAAAATATTAAAAAAAAATGACGTCATCAGTTTCTTACACTTAGAGAGCTATCACTGAGTCAAAAATGAAGATATTGCTTTGAAATTTGGTATGGGTATTGTCCATACTCAGTACTCTCACATGAATCCCGGTTTTTCTAATATCTTTGAAAATTTTGATTTTGTGGGGATTTAAAAAATAAATTAGGGGTCAAAACCCCAAAATTTTGAAAATCCGAGATCGCCATTTTAAAGAGAATGCTATTTTGTATCTTTGGTGAATTGCGTTTGCAATTTGTTTCAAAACTCTGTTTTCTACGATTTTGCCAATATTTATCATTTTTTACCAACATGACGTCATCAAAACATGATTATCTCCAAAACTACTCAACCAATTTCAATTAAAGTTTTACAGCCTACGTATAATTGTTGTAAAACTCAACTACCAAAAATTCCAGCAAGATGCATTGCATGTGTAAAAAGTTATTCAAGAAAACCCTCAGGGTTCTGTCAGGCCCCCCCCCCCCTTGTAGGGCTAGGGTTAATACCCTGCCTTTTAGGAATAATAAAAGACGTACGTAAAATTAGCAACCGATTGATATTACCCAATCTTTAATTTTGAGGCCCGTCGCCTCAAAATTGCCTGAAACTAGACAGGTAGGTCCTCCTTGCCACGCTAAACACGAAAAACGTAAAATTATCCTGGAATACGGGCTACTTTTAAAGTTATAACGTGTTAAGTTTTGAATGTCTGTCAGTTGAATATCTGGCTAACTTGACGCGGAAAGCTTTCAATTCCTGCGCAGTCGTTTCAAAATAAAAGAAGACAGACATTCAAAACTTAAACAAATCTATAACTCTGAAAGTACCCCGTGTTCCAGGCTAATCTTACGTTTTTCGTGTTCAGCGTGGCAAGGAGGGCCTACCTGCCAAGTTTCAGGCGATTTTGAGGCGACGGGACTCAAAACTGTAGATCTCTAAAACGGTATAACTCTGAAAGTAGCCCGCGTTCTAGACTAATTTTAGGTTTTTCGTATTCAGCGTGGCAAGGAGGACGTACCTGCCAAGTTTCAGGAAATTCTGAGGCTACGTGCCTCAAATTTTAGATTGCCCAATAGATTGATACTACTGAGCAATATCAATCTACTGCTAATTTGACGTAGCTGAATAAAAGAGACAAATATGACGCAGCTATGTCAAATATGTACATTTATTTTGCCCTTGTATATTGCTTTCAATATTTATGCTGTTTTCACATGCGTTTTTGTTTGATTGATGTTGGATTAGGCTATTCTCTTTTAAAATGACTTTTACTGATGTGGCCCTCTACTTTTCAACACCATGACCAGGTATATCTTGTGAAAATAATGTTTGTCTGGCTAAAAATTGAAGGTTGTGATAAATTAATCCTAAATTTAAACTCATGATTTGGGTCTATGATTATTTGTGGTCTTTTTCCAGCTCAGGATGATTGGTATGCCTTCACGTCTTTCACACACCAAAATATGTATAATATTGTTCAAGTTCTTCATTAAGTGTCAATTTCACCAGCATATTTTAGCTCAAAATGTAATATAACTTTTGCCAACCGCGTAAGGGTGCACTCTAATGTTAAATGTGTGACCTATCCAGAACTAAGCCCAATGTAAAATATGCTACACTCAATCTTGTTTTGCTCATGTTTTTATGTTAACACCTATAGATTGCCATTTTGTGGGTGTCTGAAATTGACAGAAATGTTACCCGTTTGTCAGTAGGTAGTGTTGTTCTATAGTGTTTATGACCCAACTGAATATGACCCTACACCCCTGGGTACCTACATAGTCTTTCTCAGTAATTTTGGGATAACATGTTGTACTACCTATTGTTGGATTTTAAATGTTATTTTATGACAAACTTTACTAACATTTTAAAGTTTGTCCTTTTCTGTGTCCATATATTTATTAATTGTTTTGTTATGATTGTTATTGAAAATTCCTTTGGTGAAAAATCCTTTAGTTTTGTGTATCATTTACTGTATTTATTTACTTGGGTAGGCATTCACTGGCAATGTTGGGGTTGTAATATTAATGATTGGGGTTGTAGTTTTTGTGGATGCAGTTGTAGCTACAACCCCAAAAGTATATAAAGTTCCGCATGTGAAATAAACGTACAACCGTTTTATTGACAGCTTAATATAAACTATACTGGAAGTTCAACAGGTCGCGAGCAGCTTGTACAAAAGCTTCCAACCACCCAAAATAGCTGCATTTACCCAGTTACAGGCTACCAACTTTTCACAACAACCCACTGGCTCATATATGGGCCAGAGAGTAGTTGTGTCTAGTAATTGGAAGTTTGTCGTGTGGACGGAACATGTCGCACGATAAAATGCGGCCACTCTTCCAACGGCTTACGTGAACCGTCGCCAGGGGCCGGCTGGTGAGACCCCGCGCTTCACTGCCGTCAGACAGTCAACTGGTATAGCCCCGAGTTGGCAAACGCTTACTCATACACAGTCCTGCATGACGAGTCCTGTATGACGAGTCCTGTATGACGAGTCTGATGCTACCCTGATGCACCGACATTCCCAATCCAGACAATGAGTCAGCTGCATGTCTCTGCGGCTGCTGTGCGAGCTGCGTTGGCGATGGTTAGTCCCAATAAGGCATGCGGGACAGACGACATCAGTGCTCGCATTATCATCGAGTGCGCGGATGAATTAGTCATTCCGCTCACTAAGATATGTAACCTTTCGGCCATGTCTGGTGTCTTCCCTGAGAGATGGAAGCGGGCAAATATTATACCATTATACAAGAAAGGCGACAAAAAAGAGCCTTCAAACTACAGATCTATTTCCCTGCTTCCTCTCTTCGGGAAGCTATTGGAGCGTGTTGTGTTCGACGAGCTGTTTTATCATGTATCACCGGTTTTGAGCCAGCAGCAGCATGGTTTTATTCCTAGGCGTTCGTGCAGCACGAACTTAAGTGTTTATCTTAAGCACGCGTTGGAGGCCATATCGGACGGTTACCAGACGGACGTCATTTACACTGATTATTCGGCCGCTTTTCAGAGCGTCAACCATGCGCTTCTCATTCACAAGTTAAAACACTCCTACCATTTGAAAGAGCTCGCACTGAAATTGTTCGTCTCGTATCTGTCCGATAGACGCCAGAGAGTTATCGTCAACGGAAAAACCTCCGACTGGCAACCGGTTATCTCCGGTGTTCCAGAAGGATCACTGTTGGCTGCCCTTCTCTTTTCGATGTTTATTAACGATCTACCGTGCCAAATCGAATCCGGCTGCCTTCTGTATGCCGATGATGTAAAAAAAAAATCCGTAAAATCATCACTCCATCTGACGGACTGTTGCTGCAGCCATCTTAGCCATCTGGCAGCGTGGTCAGTCAGGTGGGGACTGGCTCTCAACCCTGCAAAATCCAAATTGTTTACGATGACTCTCAGGCGTGCACCCGTCCAGACCAAGTATTTTATCGCTGGTACCGAGCTGGCACATGTGAGTAAGATCAGGGACCTGGGTGTAACGCTGGACACCAAATTAACTTTCGCACCATATGTATCGGATACTGTCAGCAGGGCCAACCGGGCACTCGGCCTCCTTATCCGCTCTTTCCAAGTAGGTACCAGCAAGTCAAAATTCAACCGAAACGCAGTACTTTCTGCGTACTTCGCGAATGTGCGATCGATTTTATAATATTGCACCGTGGTCTGGGCGGGGGCGGCCAACTCCCACAAGGTGCGGGTCGATCGAGTGCAGCACAAGTTCCTCATTTGGCTTCTAGCTCACACTTCCTCCGGACAAACGAATTATCTTTCTTATGGTAGCCTTCTGCTCCATTTCAAAATTCCATCTTTAGCACAACTCGGAGTGCAGCATGACATGCTCTTCCTGAGAAACATTATGCGGGGGAGAGTGGATTCTCAGGTTCTGCTCAACTCTTTTCCTCTGCACGTGCCGCCTCGATCGACCCGCACCCTCACCCTGTTCGCCGTGCCTCGAGCTCGAGCAGAACTATCGAATCAGGGATGTTCTGCAGGATCCCTAAAGCCATGAATGTTTTCTTGGCCAGTCATTTGAACGTAGACATCTTTCATGACAGTTTTGGCGTTTTTAGAGCTCTCGTGATCAGATACGTTTTAACCGTATAGTCATCATCACTTCGTTTATCATGTCATTCATCTTCTACTTTTAGAACGACTTTAGGCTGTGATATATGTGTTGTGTTGCATGTCTTTTATCTTTTTGACTTCGCCTGTCAGTGGAGTATGACTCTGTTGGCGATGAAAGCAAATAAACAAAACAAATGACGAGTCATGTATGACGAGTCATGTATGACGAGTCATGTATGACGAGTCATGTATGACGAGTCATGTATGACGAGTCATGTATGACTCTTATGCATAGATCGCTTATTTATGTCTGGCCTTGACTACGTCAGCCCATTTGAGAAGACTGACACATGAATGGTTTGATAATAACGTCACGAGTTGCCAATTATGTTTTCGCTGAGTCCTATCTCCGTATACCGAGACATGGCAAATGATAATTTTCGTTTTTTCTTCTTTCATTTTGACATTTAGAAGTCACTTGTGTGAGCTTTGTAGCGGAATGTGACCCGAAGACACTGACTTGGATGATTGCAACTTACGCGTTAAATTAATTAAATCGTAAGATAAATTTACCATCGGGGAAGACAAGAATGGGAGCCTTTCGTTTGACATACAACAGAGTGACCTATAAGACGGCCTGGGTAAGAAACACGGCCATTTCCTCGCAGCCCCAACCAATGGCGCCACACACGAGCTACCTATTTTGAAATGTACCCGTCACGGGCCAAAGTCTACTTGGCCGCAATGCTCGGACAATCGCACCTGGGCAGTAAGCGACGCCACCAACTTTTTAGACTTGTTAAGCCGCCCTCCGCTGGGAAGGGGGGGGGGGGCAGAATCTGCACCCCTCCCGGATTTTCTCATTAACTTGAAAACCATGATAGATATCGACGTGAACCTTTCAGTACCTTATGCTGCATCAATTCGACGTCTTTTCACGAAATTGCAATGAAATTGATGTAGTACTTTGAGAGATAATGACGTTTTAATGACGTCATGCCGTCTTTTTTGGTGGGAAAACTATAAATGTTTTACAAATAGTAGAAAATCGAGTTTTGAAGCAAATTGCAAATAACAACGTCAAACGAAATTAAATTTGTATTATGTTTCTTCAAAATATCAATCTCGGATGTTGACATTTTAGATTGTTGACCCCCCACAATAAAATAAAACTGATATTTTCGGGAAAAATGTCTACAAAAACTTTTTTTGAAGATATAAAAAACGGATTATGTATTGGAGAACCAAGTATGGACAATACCCAAACTAAATTGCAAAACAATATCTTTATTTTTGACTAGCTTCCTATGTTAGGCTAACTTAGGCTTCATATAATTAATAAACTAAAAAACATGACCTTTTCCTCGAAAATGTGAAAATCCAATGCTATCAAAATGTTATTATTATGTTGTAATATTTCGGCCACAGGCCTTTATCAAACAGTATGTTTGATAAAGGCCTGTGGCCGAAATATTACAACATAATAATAACATTTGGATAACATTGGATTTTCACATTTTCGAGGAAAATGTCATGTTTTTTTAGTTTATTAATTATATCAAGTATGTTCCTCGCACAAGTACTAAACTCTATAACTTAGGCTTCCTAAGTATAGGAAACTCATGACGTAATTTGGTTAAGTTTCGTTTTGTGTTTGCTTTTAACGACAAGATACAGACAAATGCATGCTACCGCTGTATTTCCGAGACAAAACTGGTCTAGAAACATGTTTGATTTATTTAAATGGATCAATTTCAAATTTTGACATTTTATGATCTGACTTTGACCTGATAACCTTGACCTTGCCAGGTTGTGAAAATTGTTGCTACTATCGAATTATACGTATAAAATAACCCATAAAACATGTGTTGGATGGCTTTCGCAGACCTCTTGCCAATAGTGACATTTTGTGACCTGACCTTGACCTGGAATTTTGCTTACAATTTCACTTTCGCTTATGCAGGAGATGCATTATACCTTTGAGCGCAAGTTGTGCGATACAAGTCGCAATCTAAGAATTAGGATGAAAAGTATGGCCTATAAACTCAAATACTTCAATTTTGACCTTTGACCTAACCGTGACCTGATGTGTGACCTTATTTGAAAATTTCGCGCATGCTTTAAATGCGTCTTATTGAGAGCTTTCCATTCCCGCCTTGCGCGTCTTGCTGCGGTTATTGGTTCGGAAGATAACGAAGGGCAGAATCTCCCCCCCCCCCTATCTACCCATTGTGTTCGGCTGAATACCCAGCGGGGCGCGGGTTAAAGTTTAAAAAGGCAATAATGACCTTTTCCAATTAAAATAGAGTTAGCAGTTGAAATGTGAAGGAGCCGTAGACTTATATGAACCTAAATCCATTCACATTCAGCATATAAATATCCTTATCTGAAGTTATTTCGATTCAGAGGCGCTCCACTTGAAAAGGCGCTTAATTCAAATTAAAGTTGATAAGCGTTCCACGCTTATAACGGTCGGTACCCGACAAGTACGAATTCAATGTCCGAGCTAAAATTAGCCTGCCTACCCATTGTTATTGATCATGGAGGTATGTAATATATTTCCTGCACTCTATCTTTTGCTCTCTCTGTTCTCTTATGTACCAAACTTCTATGAACAAGCGACAGGTATTTGACAAAAGTACATTGAAATCATCAGTTCAGTTTGGCCCCGGACGGCGACCTATTTCGTGTTCTCGACTAATTTTTTGAAAATAAATTGGATGTTTTCCCCATTAATTTTCAACACACAGGTATTCAATACATTACAATGCACACATGAAACATTTATCAGAACCATTTTTCCGTAATCAATCAATACACATTTAAGAAAACCGTGATGCATTCGGCGGTTTAACTTCGCCACCTACGACGACGTATTTAGTGTATACGATTTGTTGGGAGGTAATGCAACGAGAGGTATTCAACGTTGAACAGATTGAAACAAAAGCGCCAGATATGTCGCGCTTCCAATAGTGGAGGGAAAACAGCGATCAGAGCGTTGTTCGGACACACGCTAGCGGCCGCTAGTAGCGCTAGTAGCGCTTTCGTTCTCCATGGCAACCAGGCGTTAGCCAATAAAAAGCCAGAAAGAGAAAACGTCACACTAGACACCGTGACGTCATAGGAAGTCTGCGTAGAGTCTTCTTCTGCTAGTGGAAAATTGCAGAAGCAGCGAAAGCGCTAGCGGATGTGTTTCAATTTCGGCGCATGAGACAAAATAACTGAAATGTAAACAAACAGATGTTTACCGTGATGACTCCGGAATCAGGAAGAGCTTATTTGCGTCTGTTTCCGTGTTAACTTTTTAAATAATAGGCATATACTAGCAGACTGGTTATTGATTTGACACTGATTGAATTGTTTGGAATCGTTCAATCAAAATTCTTTGAATCGAAAAATAATTGATTCACCACCAGATCATTAACATTTACTTATCACTTACCTTGCACCTGCCTCAGCCATTCTCAAGCCACTGTCTGGTGACAAATGAATAATGTTGTTGTTGTTGGATTAGGGTAAGATCTAGTCTTGAGTCGGCAGTTTGTCAGTTGTCACAATAAACCCAAACAACAAATATTTGTCATCCCAGCGCCAAATAGGGTGACTAATGGATTTGATAACAAATCTGTTCTGCAGCTTGTTCGGTACATCCACTATTGTTCCACCCTTGAATTAGTGACGTATAACATAGTGTGACGTCATCTAGCGAAAAGCGCTAGTAGCGTGTGCCGAACAACGCCCACGAAATCTGAAAGAAGTATACACTATACAGGGTGTCCCAAAAGTTATTACCGCATTTGTTTTGAATCTATCTCAAACAAAACATGTCTGGCTGATACTAATCAAAAGGGTATCATTCGGAAGCTTCATTGAAACAGTTGTATTCTGCCATGTGCATCGACTAATATGATCCGACATACCACCACACCCACGCATTGTCTACGTGTCTCCCATCTCGGGCGGCGCACAAGATGATCGGGCGCTTGGTCTCCTCGACGACCCTGGCGCATGTCTCCCGAGAGATGCTGTTGGTGGCTGCGCGGATCGCATCCTCCAGCTCTTTCAAGTCATTCGGCTTATGTTCATAGAGTACGGTCCTGTTAATCACTGTCCCCACAGACAACAAAAATAGGGATGTCAGGCCCGGCGATTGTGGACTGTGGAGACCACCAGGTTATGGCCAATGACGGCGCCACCATACGGCAGGGGTGGCAGACTGCCACCCCTGCCGTGACACTAGGGTGGCATTGCCACCCCTAAAATTTAGGCCACCGTCAAAATTGTACTGGTTCTGTTTTGCCAAATGTGTGGATTCCGGTCGCTGCGAACATATGGAGCAGTTGCCTTCGTCGATCAATGCAAATTTTAGTGACGTTAGCCTATATTGCTACTCAAACTTTACTATCTAGTCATGACCATAATATTCGCCAATTTGACCGAAACTTTCGCTCTGTATCGGGTAATCTAACTTCACTTATCTAACCGAGAGCACGCCAATGCAACAGCTGTGACACTGGGCGGGGAAGGACAGGGCGGCGGCAACGGGCAGTGCAGGGCCAAGCAGGGCGGGGCAGGAGAGGGTGGGGCGGGACATGGAGGGACAGGACGGGACAAAGGTGGGACAGAGGCAGGACAGGGCAGGACAGGGTAGGACAGGGTAGGACAGGGTAGGACAGGGTAGGACAGGGTAGGACAGGGTAGGACAGGGAATGACAGGGAAGGACAGGGAAGGACAGGGCAGGGCAGGGCAGGGCAGGGCAGGGCAGGGCAGGGCAGGGCAGGGCAGGGCAGGGCAGGGCAGGGCAGGGCAGGGCAGGGCAGGGCAGGGCAGGGCAGGGCAGGACAGGACAGGGCAGGGCAGGGCAGGGCAGGGCAGGGCAGGGCAGGGCAGGGCAGGGCAGGGCAGGGCAGGGCAGGGCAGGGCAGGGCAGGGCAGGGCAGGACAGGACAGGACAGGGCAGGGCAGGACAGGGCAGGGCAGGGCAGGACAGGACAGGACAGGGCAGGGCAGGGCAGGGCAGACGCGTAATATTTTAACTAAAACAATAATTTAGACAACCCGTGCACTACGCCAACCACAGACTGCCCGGGGGGGGGGGGGGGGGGTAGCCCCCCCCCCCCCCCCTAAGATCTCGAAAACCACACGGCGTAGCGATTAGCGGAAAACGGCGTTGGATAACTGGAGACAAGCTCTACACCGGCACGGCGCGGGTTAAAACCAAACAAATATTTATAGATAATAATTGGGCGATATTCGCTTTTGCACACCTTTATCCCTCGCCCGGGTAGGGCAGAATCACTATGTGTTCGGGTAGGGGGGGGGGGGGGGGGGGGGTACGACCCCCCCCCCTTATCGTTTCGCCCCTAATTGAGCTAGAGCTTCGATTCAAAGACGAGCGTGTTGCTTGTGACGAGAGGAAGCTGCCGATATCCGATTTTAAGGTATTGGGTTATTAGGTGACCTCTGAGGTCATGTCAATGACCCAAAAGTCATAAAAATTGAAAATGCGTATAAATTGAATTTTATCGAGCTAGAATCATGAATGAGCATATCATAATGCTTAATAGGTGCCAAATTCGTAATCAGCATCACAAAATGTCCTAAAAACTGCAAAATTCCAAAAAGGTTATGTCAGGTCATCTGAGGTGAGTGACCTCAGTTGACCTGTGGATGCGCATGACCCCAGAGGAACATATAATTATATAAAATGGATCCCAAATTTTAAATCAGCGTCACAAATTGTCCTAAAAAAACACCAGAAGCCCAAACAAGTCATCTGAGGTCATCGGAGGTCAATGACCTCAGTTGACCTCTGAAAAGGTCAATCGAGGTCACAATCTCAGTATAACCCACAACTGTCACCTGGAAACACCTTTGCATATGCTCCTGAACAACAAACACTCGGAAACTGCACAAGTTACAAGCATCGATCTGCGGGACGCCAGTTGCGCCTGACATGACCTTGAGAAACAGGTCATAGGTCACGGGAAATTCAAAATGTTCAGAGTATGTGGGAAATTTGTCAAAAGTACGGTACTGAAAGTTGCATCGAAATCGGTTGGAAACTACGCGAGTTATTCCAGAAAAACCGAGGGGTGGCATCCACCCCCTACCCGGGCGAGGGTTAACCCGCGCACTGCAGGGGGGTTGATTTCCGCCCCCCCCCCCCCCTCAGGTTTTTCAAGGATAGCGAAAAAACGGCGGCGCGCAGCGCCGCCGGGTTTTCGCACACCTGTCAGGACATCAATTGCGCACACTTTGAAAAAAACATAGGGACATCTCAGGTCAGGTCACCAGACCCCAGACATCAAGTGACCCCACCTCCAAAAATGTTTGCAGTTGTGCCAAAGCCAGAGTTTTTCACCGATCAGTTTGAAACTTACAGGATGTCATGAGAGCATACGTACTTACAATTCTTTTATCTCGGAATTTTGATATCATCGCATAATGTCTCATGTCCTCAGCAGTATGGTTTTCACCCCGGCCTATCTACGGAGGCGACTATGCTTGACGCTGTCCTATACGCGACTGACAACATGTATAGAGGTATGGTGACGTCACTGGTCACCGCCGACACATCAAAGGCGTTCGACAGCGTTGAGCATGGCCGTCTTCTGGAGAAGCTGGGATGGTACGGCATCAATGCGGAGTGGTTTGGTGCATGGCTGCGGGGTCGCACACAGTCGCTGAGGGCCGGAACTAGCGTTTTTGATGTGACTCATGGTGTGGTCCAGGGTTCGATCCTCGGACCAGTCCTCTTCCTGGTCTTTACAAACGACCTGACGCAGCACATACCGCACGGGAAGATGATCTTGTACGCGGACGACGCCCAGTTTCTTGACGCTGACCTGCCCCTGAACATTTCAGAGCTCAAAATACGAATAGAGAAAAATATGTCGATAGCAAACAACTGATTCACTCAAAACAGTCTCAAAATCAACCCTCTCAAAACCGAAATGGTTATCATTTAGTCGCGGCGGCTCATCACCGCCCCGCATTTCTCAGTCGCTTTCGGCAACAGTCATACAAAACCGTCACAAAGCGTAAAGATTCTGGGCGTCACCGTCGATTCGTGCCTCTCGTGGGAGCCGCAGATATCGGCCATCGTGCGCCGCTGTTACGGTATTCTCGTTGGACTCGCCAGGATGAGATACCGTGTCCCCACCAAAACTAAACGGCTGCTGATCGAAGCACTTGTGTTCCCCCATGTGCGCTACTGCCTGTCTGTCTGGGGAAGCTGCACCGCGACACAGAAACACCGCGTTCAGAAAGCTTTGAACTTTGGCGGCCATCGTCAGTAATATTGGGTGCCGTGACCGAGTGACACCCGTGCTGCGTGAGCTAGGATGGCTCAAAATTGACGACCTGATATGCGAACGCGATGTCATGCTCATACGAGACATTCTCACAGCCACTCGTGCACCGGAGATTCTGCGAGAGCGTGTAGTTCGCCGCTCCGAAGTCTCCGCTCGTGCCACTCGGGCAACTACCGATGAGCTGCTGCAGCTGCCGCGTGTCCGAACCGAGTTTGGCCGTCGTTCTTTTGTATTTCGCGCATCCAATGCATGGAACAGGCTTCCCGCAGAGGTGCGTGCGTCAGCCGCCGAGAGCAGCGGTGCCTTTAAACCTGCCCTGACCTGTCAAGCAGGTAAATGTTAACTTGTGTCGAAATGTGTCGTATGTCGTGTCGTAGGCCTAGTTTAAACATTTGTGTATTATATGTTCATCGACGTGGTTGCTAGAAAACCCACATTGTGGAAGCACCTACATACATACATACATACATACATACATGCATACATACAAAAGCCATGCCACACATGATTTATGGGTTATTTTACACGTATAATTCGATAGTAGCAGCCATGATCACAACCTGACCCCACATAATGACCCTCAGGTCAAAGGTCAGATCACATGAGGTCAAAATTTGGAATTGATTAATCTAATTAAAAAAGAATGTTGCTAGACCAGTTTTGTCTCCGAAATACAGTAGTGGCATTCATATGTATCATTTGTCTGTATCTGGTCACTAAAAGCCAAAACACGTAGCTTCAAAAAATGACGTCATGAGTTACTTATACTTAGGGAGCCATAACTCAGTCAAAAATAAAGATATTGCTTTGAAATTTGGTTTGGGTATCTTCCATATACTTGGTTCTCCAATATATATATTCCGTTTTTTTATATCTTTTGTGGATTTTTCAGTTTTCCGTTGTTGTTGTTTTTTTTGGGGGGGGAGCAACAAAGCCCAACATTTCAAAAATCCGAGATAGCCATTTTGAAGAGATAGTCATTTCTTTTACTTTGAAGTTTGGTATTTGCAAATCAAAACTTGATTTTCTACGATTTGTCAAACATTTATAGTTTTTCCACCAAAAATGGCATGACATGACGTCATTCAAACGTCATTATATCTCTAATTACTACATCATGTTCATTGAAATTTGATGAGAAGACGTAGAATTGATGCAGCATAAGGTAATGATAGTTACACGTCGATATCTATCATACCTTTCAAGTTATTGACAAAATCCGGGACGGGGGATATTCCCCCTCCCCCTCCAGTTGGGCGCGGATTAACCCTATTAGTGTCGGGAGAGGCTGAAACGACCCCCTCTTAAGGTTTTTACCGCTCCTGTCCCCAAACCAGTAAAGATACGGCCATCAAACTTTTGGACTTTCCTAAATATTCATTGGGCACATTTTGCAAATTTCCAAATTTCCAGCTCACGGCTCCAGGTGTGTTTTTTGAGGGCATGTTTCGGTTTTCAGAGTGACTCGGCTTTCAAAGGGAATCAGTTTCCATTCTCTAACCGTCGTAGATACGAGCCTACGACTTTTACATCCTTCCTTACTGCTTTTTGTAGATATGTTGAGCATTTCCTAGGGTCCTTAGGGCAACTCCAGGGACGGATTTTGGGAGCATCTGTTTGACTCCGTTCACCGACGCCATTGTGTTTAGTGCCCCTGAACGATATTTTGTGGTGGGCAATTTCAAGCAATATCATCTGCATGGATCACACTTGTATTTTGGGTCAATGGCGGTCCCAGGGATGAAATTAGGGGGAATTGTGGACCCATGGCGTGACATTACATAGCAAAATATATCAATAAGCAAAGATAACAAAAGACAAAGCTTAATTCCCCCTCCCCTTCCTGAGCACGCCACTGCACAAATAAAAAACTGCCATAATTTACATTCTCATGCATACAATTACACATATAATTATAAGCATGTAAAACAGAAATCAAAGTGGCAACAACACAATATTAGTGTGACATCTTTAGAATTGCCTGAGGAACGCCATTGGCTTAATTTCCCCAAACTTTTAAAAGGAGTATGTGATAGAGCATACAATTAAGTGACGAAATCAACAACATAACAAATTGCGGTCAAACAACGTCCCAGGGCAAGAACCTAAAAATGCATGTTTCCCCCCATTTTGCTTCCTGTATCCGCCCATGACACAAGTTTGCATATTTATGAATAATTATAGCATGTAAAACAGAAATCAAAGTGTAATTACTTTGATTTCTAAAGCATGAACGTAGTTCATGCTTCAAGGAATCGAATGCCGCTTTCCTAGAGAGAATCGCTCCAGCAGTTTCCGAGATACGAAGGGGACCGAATAGGCCCCCCTCGACAGATTCGTTTTTTCCCCGACAATAATAGGGTTAAACAGTGCCTTCAAACGTGTATGCATCCGGCAACTTCATGACTTCTTGTTCACGCATAACTTGAAGGTAAATATTGACCTTTGATCTATTTTTTCGGCATTATCTTATGCAATGTGTATGGTATTAACCAGCGCACTGCAGGGGCTTTGCGCCGAACACGAACTGCAGGGGGGTTGATTTCCGCCCCCCCCCCTGAGATCTCGAAAACTGCGCTACGTAGCGAGAAGCGAGAAGCGGAAAACGGCATTTGATATCTTGATACATGTTCTATCGAAAGTATTCAATATTGTTTTAGGTCAGGTCAAAATTGAGGTCACCAGAGGTCATCAAAGGTCAAATTTTCCAGTTTTTCCTGTTTTAGGACATCGCTCCAGAAATTCCCATATATCTCAGAAACTATGCTAGTTAGAAATAAACGGAAAAAAGCAAACGCCAGCCAGTGCAATTTCAAATCGCTAGAGTGTCCTCAAATTTGGTCTCAGATCAACATTTGAGGCTCCATAGGTCAAAAAGGAAAAAAATGACGTTGTTTTGCTAAATCGTGTTTCGCCATTAACTTTTTATGTAATAAAGATAACGAAAAACTGTTTTCGTCATTGTGTTTATCTTGTCAATGCGCTTTGAATGATATACATGGTGACCTTGTTAAGTTAACTTAAAAATTTGACCTCAGGTCAAGGTCAAGTGGTGACCCCAGTAGGGCATGTTGCATATGAGAAGGACGTGCCTTGACGAGACAAACACATTGATGTCTGTTTTAGTTCTCTATCTTCATTATGTCGGGAGTTATTGACAAAAAAGTGATGGTGACCTCGCATGACCTTAAATGACCCAATAGGGGTCACTGAACAAAACTTACACTTGGATCATCAATAATATCCTATAATAACGTGATCCAGAAGTAATTGGACTAATATCATGCATCCCTTAGCATTTGTATATTTCCTCATTTACTTATTATTGGGAGGTTACGAAATTGACCTGACCTTAGGTCACCGATATCAAACTCCGAGATAAAAGAATTGAAAGTATCGTATGCCCTCATGACATCCTGTAAGTTTCAAACTGATCGGTGAAAAACTCTGGCTTTGGCACAACTGCCAAACATTTTTTGGAGGTGGGGTCACTTGACCTGGTCTGGTGACCTGACCTGATATGTCCCTATGTTTTTTTGCAAAGTGTGCGCAATTGATGTCCTGACAGGTGTGCGAAAACCCGGCGGCGCTGCGCGCCGCCGTTTTTTCGCTATCTTTGAAAAAACCTGAGGTGGGGCGGAAATCAACCCCCCTGCAGTGCGCGGGTTAACCCTCGCCCGGGTAGGGGGTGGATGCCACCCCTCGGTTTTTCTGGAATAACTCGCGTAGTTTCCAACTGATTTCGATGCAACTTTCAGTACCCAACTTTTGACAAATTTCCCACATACTCTGAACATTTGAATTTCCCTTGACCTATGACCTGTTTCCTCCAAGGTCATGTCAGACGCAACTGGCGTCCCGCAGTATCGATGCTTGTAACTTGTGCAGTTTTCGAGTGTTTGTTGTTCAGGAGCACATGCACAGTGTGTTTCCAGGTGACAGTTGTGGTTTCCGCTGAGATTGTGACCTCGATTGACCTTTACAGAGGTCAACTGAGGTAATTGACCTCCGATGACCACAGATTACTTTTTTGGGCTTCTGGCGGTTTCTAGGTCATTTTGTGACGCTGATTTCAAATTAGGGATCCATTTTACATAATTATATGGTTCCACACTGGGGTCATGCGCTTCCACAGGTCAACCAAGGTCACTGACCTCAGATGACCTGACATTACCTTTTTGGAATTTGGCAGTTTTTAGGACATTTTGTGACGCTGATTACGAATTTGGCACCCATTAAGCATTGTGATATGCTCATGTCACGTATTCTAGCTCGATACAATTTAATTTATACGCATTTACAATGTTGATGACTTTTGGGTCATTGACATGACCTCAGAGGTCACCTAATGACCCAATACCTTAAAATCGGGTATCATCGGCTTCCTCTCGTCACAAGCAACACACTCGTCTTTGACGCGAAGCTCTAGCTGAATTAGGAGCGAAACGCTATTGATCGATTCATAATTTAAAAATAAAATTACAATTTTTTATATTTCGAAAACTATTTTTGGGGGAAATTTAACAAAAACAAGTACATATGGCGAGGGTTAAAGGGATATTGCCACCGCCGGAGGATTTCTAAAAAGCAAGTTAATTGAATGGCGGGGATCAGCAAGCATGTATGCTCAAGCTCAAACTAGCTCCTGCAGCACCTAAAGCAGTGTATCGGCAAAGCATTTTGTATTTATTTCTGACTCCAAAACGTTGGTCCCAGCTGTGCTCAGTACTAGATTGATGATGGCCGCTCTCATCCAGTTTGGCTGTGGAATTGGCGCCCGCCCCAAAGCCGAAGCGTCCGAATTCCGCCGAGACTTGACCTTGAAAAGTCTGTGGTCACAAATCTCCTACGGTCCCAAAGTCGAGCCATGGCAATTCTTGCTGTTTTATTATGGAAGAGGCTAAGGTTGTTGAAAATATAATTAATTGCATACGCTTTTTAATTTTAAAGTTCACTGACGGAATGGGGATGTTGAGTTTGCACATTCAAAAGAAAATAATAGTCCGCAAATAGTGATTCTAAATAGTGAATGAGGCGACTCCAATTCTAGGAATGT
>JAXIVJ010014559.1:0-7500 GCA_036785665.1 Chirona hameri
AGTGCCTATTTTAACATGGTAACGGGGGGGGGCCCAGTGAGCCGTTTTGCCCCCCCCCCAGTCAAAAAATGCTGCCCACCCTGATTTCATTATTTCCATGTCAGTTTCCGATTGATAGGTATTCAATTAAAATAAAATATGCTTACCTGGTGATAAATGTATACAAATCCAATGCAAATGTCATGATATTCGTAAGTTTTAGAATTTCCCAACCAAAATAAGTATCTTTAAATTATTTCCGGAACATCTTGAATTTCAATATCCTTTGAACAATTGCTCATTAGCGGCAGAGTGGCGGAGATCGGGGGTTGTTGGATCAGAAACGTCGCCACACAATTTGGAGTGGGTGGGGGGCAACTGCTGAACCGATTGTGTTCACATTTGGTGTGTAGTTAGGCAGGGGCTCCGCCACAGGGGGCGGGGGGGGACGTGTGTCCCCTAGGGGCGGATACAGGGGGACCCGCGGGGGACGGCCGCCCCTGCGGGTGGATACAGAGGGGGGCGGCGCCCCCCCCCCCCTGCACCCCCCTCCGCACCGAAGGCGCGGAAGGGCCTCGCAAGCAGACCAATTTCCGCGCCGAATGCGCGGAAATAGACATGCTTACAGGGTTGGATATCTGACATTTGCTGCATTCAGACCAGGAGCCGCCCTCAGGCTAGGTGCCGCCCCTGGCCAGGTGCCGCCTTCAGGTCATGTGCCGCCCTCAGGTCATGTGATGCCCTCAGGCCAGATGCCGCCCCCTGGTCAGGTGCCACCTTCAAGCCAGGTGCCACCCTCAAGGCAGGTGCCGCCCCTCAGGCCAGGTCCCGTCATCAGGTCACGTACCGCGTTCTGGGCGGGGCACCGCCCTCAGGTCAGATGCCGCCCTCATGCCAGTTGCCGCCCCCTGGTCATGTGCCGCCCCTTAGCCATGTGCCGCTACCTAGCCATGTGCCGCCCTATGGCCAGGTGACGGCGCCCCTCCGGCCAGTGAGGACGCCCCTCCGGCCAGTGACGGTGCTTTTGCGGCCAGTAACGGCATCCCCTGTCAAAGACGGTGCCCCTCCGGCGCCAGTGACGGCGCCCCCTCTGGCTAGTGACGGCGCCCCCTCTGACCAGTGACGGCCCCTCTCCGGCCCAGTGACGGCGCCCCACCGGCAAATGACGGCGTCCCTCCGCGGCCAGTGACTGCACCCCTCCAGCCAATGACGGCGCCCCTCCGGCCAGTGATGGCGCCCCACCGGCAAATGACGGAGACCCTCTGGCCAGTGACTGCGCCCCTCCACCCAATGGCGGCGCCCCGCTGTTCAGTGACGGCGCCCCCTCCGTCTAATGACGGCGCCCATCTGACCAGTGACAGCGTCCCTTCGGCTAGTGACGGCCGCCCATCTGGCCAGTGATGGCACTTCTCCGGCCAGTGACGCCACTCTTGCGGCCAGTAACGACGCCCCATCGGCCAGTTACGGTGCCCCTTCGGCCAATGGGCACAGACAATGGCGGCACCCTTCAGGCCAGTGACGGGCGCCCCTCTGGTCAGTGACCGCTGGAGGTGCGAGGCTCTCTCAGGCCTCGACAATCGCCCTCTCAGACCAGCCTGGGATCCGCTCAGGCATGGCAAGGGTTCTATCAGGCCTATAAATCATCTAAGGGCCCCTCATGCCGCACGAGGGCCCCTCAGACTGACAGGGGGCCCGCTCAATCCGACCGAGTTCTCCTTCAGGCCGATCGAGGTCCTCTCAAGCCGACCGAGGACCACTCAGGTTGACTTGACCCATCAGGCCGACCTTGTTCCCCTTCGGGGCGCTGGAGGATCCCCTCAACCCGTCCGTGGGCCCCTCATTCGGAACATAATGGCCCACAGGCTGACAAAGGGTCTCCTCAGGCTGACAAAGGGCTTCCTCAGACCTAGGGCCCCTCAGACCAAGTGATGGCCCTGAAGCCGACCCTTTGTGCATTTATACGCACGCCACTGAGTGTCACTCATGGGAGACTAGAAGAACAATAGTTTCTGTGATAATGTTCCTTCAATTGAGGTAGAATTATTTATCACTCCGGACGGGGCAGGGACTGCCCTAAATGACTTTCCCGCTAAAAAAAGTTGAATGCCGAGACGGAGAAGCTCCTGGAAGTACGGTGAACAGTCTATCCTCGTGCTGTCAGCTAAAGCTGAGCGCATATTTGTATTTGTTCCAACCTTACGTTTGAAGGTGTCGGCGCCCTTCGCTAAGCAGAGCTGTTTGCATGGACCATATCCGATCGCGCAATATTTGCTGACAGGCGGAATTTAAAGTCATGGATTTAAGTGTCACAAACTTTCGGCACGGTCCTCCCCGCGCATTGACTTCATCTTACTCAGGCCGCTGCCACCGATACAGGTCATCCCAGTCAAGGGTAAATAGGACGAGTTGGCACGAGTCGCGGCGCCAGCCCCATGCATCAACTCGAACATCTCTCCCTGCCCACTCTTCTGGTGCAAGAAGAAGTTAGGCGGGCGCGATTGTCAAATGCCCTACGCAGGTACGTAAACAGGATTTTTATCAGGGAGGGGGGGGGGGGCACCCGGTAGTAAACAAATCGATCCTCAGCCATACCTTGTTGACGGGGGGGGGGGGGGGGGAAAGGGGTGTATGGTTGGGTCGTCAGAGATTTCATTTTATCTAGTGTGCATTTATTTTGCTCAGAGGGATGGGGGGGGGGGGGGGGGGGGGGGGGGGGGGGCATGGCCCCCCGTGCCCCCCCCCCTGGCTACGTCCCTGGCGCTACGGAGAAGAACTTCAACAAGCACCGCAACGACGTGGCTACGATGGAATTTGGACGAGAGGCGCCTCTTCGTCCGTGGAAGATGGAAGCGTCGGCATCTGATGGAAGTGGTAGACAATAATGTCTACCACTTCCATCAGGTATAGATTCAGGCAGAGATTGGGCTAGGTAGATTTCGGCAGGTCAGAGAGGAGAGAGAGAGAGAGGGGGGGGGGGGTATATTTCAGCAGCCCAGAGAGAGGTGAATGACCTAGCCGTGACAGAATTAGTCACATCCACGATCGCACTCGAATATACGTGCTGCTGACGAAAATGCGTGCTATTGACGGACGGCATACCTACATGTGAGAGTGCTATACAAATACATTCAGTATCTGTTTATAAATACATTTATAATTTTACTTTTTAGAGAGAAAAAAACTGCAAATGAGTAAGCGTAAGAGAATTGACAATTTTTGCAGGAAAATGTATTTTTATTAATTAACCTTTAACGCCCCTCTAGGCCCATGGCGTCCCCTTTGACGGCGAAAATGCCGCCCCCTGGGTCAGTCGCCCACCCCATTCGGAAAAATCCTAGATCCGCCCCTGGGTATGTTCGAAGAAACGGCGCCCCAATTTCCCGGAAAAAAATGTGCCCCTGTTCCCCGGAAAAAATGCGCCCCTGTTCCCCGAAAAAAATGCACCCCTATGCCCTGCCAACTACGGCGTCTTACTGGTTCGATACAAAGTTATGGAAGAAAAATGACGAATGACCTCAGGGTGAATATATTTTACCTCGTGGAGGTCACAGGATAAAAATACTACATGGATCTTTGCATTGGCGGATCCAGAACGTATGGTTTGGGAGGGGGGGGGGGGGGGGGGAATTTCCAAAAAGTCTCGCACAATTCTGAAAACGCATCGGATTTGGCTTGCTTATGTATTGATACCTGATTTAAAGCTAACTTTCCTTAGTAAAAGTTGCTTAGAGATTGTTTTCTATATCAGGACATGTGTCGATCTTGCGCCGATTTCAGGCGGTTGGGGGGGGGGGGGGGCAATTGCCCATTTTGCCTAACCGTAGATCCGCCACGTAGATCCGTAAAACCGTAGATTGCAAAAGATGTGGGACTGGTGAACATTGGGAAAATTTAGCAATTTCCTGTGGATTTATATACATTTTCATGTTTCCCCCAATGACTTATAATTGGGAGGTCACAAAATATACTTCACTTTAGGTCACTGATATACAAATCATCCGAAATAGCAGAATTGTAGGTGTGTATGACCTGGTTAAATCCTGTGAGTATCTAAATGATCAGTCAAACAATATGGCTGCGGCACGACCTTACATTTTTTGGAGGTGAAATCACTAGACTTGACTTAGCAACTTGACCTGAGGAGACCCAAGGTAAACAAATTAACAGGATTTGGGCAATTGATAGGCAAGCAGTTGTACCAAAAAATGGCAGCGCGAAATGGCGTCGTTTTCAGCTATTTCCAAAAAACCTAAGGGGGGAGGGTATCCGCCCCCCACTGTCGGATCCAGGAGGCGGACATCAGGGGAAAATGCCCTCCCCCACAGGAATCTGGGGGAGGGGGGCATGCAATACAAGTATGCCCCCCCCCCGCGCGTTCCCGGCACTGAACGTGAAAAACAATGATCTTAGGAGAAAACTTCATGAAAACGAAAGTTTTTCTCTTCAGTGATTTAATTTTAGTTTTGATATATCCCTTGCTTTCAATGACAGACAAAACAGCGCACCTGATGCAATTCAAGCAGTCCTGGTGATACTCGCCCCGCTGGGGGGAGGGGGGGGGGGGGCGAATCTGCCACCTACCGGATTTTCTCAATAACTATAAAATTCTAATAGATATCAACGTGAAACCTATAGTACTTTATACTACATCAATTATACGTCTTCTCACCAAATTTCAATGAAATTAATGAAGTATTTGGGGAGATAATAACGTTTTAATGACGTCATGTTATTCCATTTTTGGTGGAAGAACAATAAATGTTTGATTTTTGTAATAGAGTTTCAAAGCAAATTGCAAATACAAAACGTCAAAAGAAAAGAAATGTCATTCTCTTCCAAATGGCCATCTAGAATTTGTTATTTTTGGGGGTTTTTGAACCCCAGAAATATTTTTTTCTCGGAAAAATGTCCTCAAAAATTTTTTCTTTGTGAATTCGAAAAGTGAATTTCGTAAGCTCGAATACCAAAATAAGGTGACCGTCGCAAAATCGCGGAGGGAAAAAATGGGGGCTACCTTTTTGCCACAAAAAGATATCCCCAAAAATGGAGGTACCTTTTTGCCCCCCCCCCCCCAGTGGTTTTCCCCTTAAAATAGGCCCTGAGAACCATGCAACGTTGCATCATCTACTGATATTTGTTGTACCCATTGTTATAAGGATGCAAGAATAATGTTTCCATATTCATCCATGATGACATCACTTGCTGATTCCATGGGCGCTGCAAAATAGTTTTGGACAATTGATGTTTTGCGTATTTGAAGTAGGTAATAGAATCAAAGCATCATTCAATATTCCACAAATAAGATAGAAAACACCATTATTATTTTTGGTTCTGACCATATGAGAGCAATAATTTTATCCAACATGATTTTACATGACACAGTATTTTTGCCAGTATTGAATATTTTACCACAAGAACTACAGATGCATGATACTGTGGCTATTTTGGTCTGGGTATGCCACAAATTGTATGTTATTTTTCAGAATCCAACATGATTTTACATTGGCACAGTTTTTATGCCAGTATTGAATATTTAAACATAATTGTGTTCATTTAATTTTATATGTGATAAGAGATAAAGAGATTGTGCCAAGATACCTGGAAAAGATAACAAGATCCAGCAAATACATTTAACTAAACTTTGGAAACAATACTTGATCGATCAAGAATGTTGGCATTAGGTATCCAAAATTTGACCTATAATTTGGCAAGCTCTTCAAATAGAGCTCTAAGAAAATCCAGGATCAGGGATACTAAAACAAAATGAGAGGGGAAGTGGTATTTGTTAAAATTGTATTGCATGAAGAAAGGGGAAATTCTCTCTTTCCCCATTCAAAATCATTCCTATCCACTGACCAGGATCCTCCATGATATTTAACAAATTTGGATCTATTAATATCACCATCATCATCATCATACATTTATTTGCCTTGACAATAGGTGAAATTCAGGATGGACACATTGGTGCACGTTGCCATCAAAACAAAAGGATTGGTTCATAAGCTTACGCTTAAATCAGAGCACCTATCCCTTTGATCGCGAAACGCTAGTTGTAGCTATCTACTGACCACCGCGCCACAGCACATGATTTATCGGGATACTGGATTCAGATATTAGGAAGGTAATTCCTGTGACTTTTTTTTATAATGAAGCTTAGTTGGCAAGGAGTAAGTTGAAAGCACTTGCTTGCAATGTCCTATTATTTCGGGGCAGCCCGCCTGGCCAACCGGGACGTCGCCACGATCCATCCCGGACCGGGGACAAGTGCGGGTTACCCTCCCGTTTGGCCCATAGAAAGTAAGTCGTAATACAAAAACAGATTTGCGTAAGTTATGCACAGCAACCCCATAGAGGTGACCATCTTGACATTTGAACTCAAATGTCATCTTGACATTTGAGTCCGACATTATTCTTTCAACTATTAATAAAAACTGACCTCAGGTCAAGGTCACAAAATAACCTAAATGGGGTATATTGCATATCAGCTCACGGGCATTGTCGCCAGAAATCCAATGATGACATTTGAAGGCTCCATTCTGTCGAGGGTTAGGGGCAAATTAGTGCTGATGACCACAGATGATCTCAGGTGACCCTGCAAGGCCCACGGAGTACCTAATTATTTCACCTGAGTCGGCAAGAATCGCCGATGGGAACATCTTGAGTATCAGTTTCATGCCAAACATGTCAAAATGAGGCATTTGAAACCTTTGGCAACTTGAAATTGAAATTGAGTCAATTGAGGCAATAGAGGCGAATTTATGTGCCCATTGCCTTATAATGGGGAGTCTCCAGAATTGAAGTGATATGGGGTTACCGATATAAAATCCAAGATTTGCAATTGGCAATACAAAATGCAATTTAGCGAATTCGTATTACCTATTTAGGTGCTACTCAGGATATTCCCAAGCGGAACGCTACGCTATACCTATAACTCGCCCCCCCCCCTTAGAAACATCAATATCGTCAGGTCAGATCGATGGTAAAGTTAGCCGAGGTCAATTCTGTACAAGCAACTACATTGTACAGCGGCCGTGCGCGTCATTACTACATAAACAGACAATGTGCAAGCTCCAGGTTGTCGCTACCTAGTGGGGGTCGCCCCCACACTTATGGGAATTTTTAACATTACGACTATCGGTATTGCATGACAAAAATTTACTTCAAAGGGCATCCGACCACCCCCCGCCCTACACACAGACACACACACACACACACAGAGATGATAAGTACTTGATTTGACTTGGCTTTACCTGGCTTGACACGTAACAGCCGCTGCCACGTGGACAGGCACGTAACCAGGATTTCGTCCAGGGGGGGGGGGGGCGGCGCCTCGAAAGGGCCCCTTCCCGAGCGTTGAAAGGGCCCCCTTTCCAAGCGTTGAAAGCCCCCCCCCCCAAAAAAAACGGATGAAAGGGCACGTTACAAGGATGGAAAATGCAGTATGATAGGTATGACATGGGCCATACCAACTTTTAGGAGCTGGAATTAGCAAACTGCCATATCAACTTTGGAACGAGCGAC
>JAXIVJ010014559.1:12500-34049 GCA_036785665.1 Chirona hameri
TGGCCAGAAGTGAAAAAACCTCGAAGTTGACACCGACAAAGAGCCAGGCTAACTCACTTCCATTTTTCGCGCTCTTATGGCCAATTACTCTAAAAAGCAAGTTTTTTCTCACGCCTCGGTGACTAACAATATTGATAAAAATCGGCACTCTGGTACATTTGGTAAACATGCAACATATTTTGTCAACACGCAGCATATTGTGTCAACACACAGCACATTTTCAACACAACACATTTTATGATTGGTACAATGAGTGCTACACATGAAGATAGGGGTGTCTGAATAATTGTACTCCAGAACCATCAGTGCCTATTTTAACATGGTAACGGGGGGGGGGCAGTGAGCCGTTTTGCCCCCCCCCCAGTCAAAAAATGCTGCCCACCCTGATTTCATTATTTCCATGTCAGTTTCCGATTGATAGGTATTCAATTAAAATAAAATATGCTTACCTGGTGATAAATGTATACAAATCCAATGCAAATGTCATGATATTCCTAAGTTTTAGAATTTCCCAACCAAAATAATTATCTTTAAATTATTTCCGGAATATCTTGAATTTCAATATCTTTTGAACAATTGCTCATTAGCGGCAGAGTGCCGGAGATCTGGGGTTGTTGGATCAGAAATGTCGCCACACAATTTGGAGTGGGTGGGGGCAACTGCTGAACCGATTGTGTTCACATTTGGTGTGTAGTTAGGCAGGGGCTCCGCCACAGGGGGGCGGGGGACGTGTGTCCCCTAGGGGCGGATACAGGGGGCCGCGGGGGACGGCCGCCCCCTGCGGGTAGATACAGAGGGGGGCGCCCCCCTGCACCCCCCCCCCCCTCCGCACCGATGGCGCGGAAGGGCTTTGCAAGCAGACCAATTTCCGCGCCGAATGCGCGGAAATAGACATGCTTACAGGGTTGGATATATGACATTTGCTGCATTCAGACCAGGAGCCGCCCTCAGGCTAGGTGCCGCCCCTGGCCAGGTGCCGCCTTCAGGTCATGTGCCGCCCTCAGGTCATGTGATGCCCTCAGGCCAGATGCCGCCCCCTGGTCAGGTGCCACCTTCAAGCCAGGTGCCGCCCTCAAGGCAGGTGCCGCCCTCAGGCCAGGTCCCGTCATCAGGTCACGTACTGCGTTCTGGCGGGGCACCGCCCTCAGGTCAGATGCCGCCCTCATGCCAGTTGCCGCCCCCTGGTCATGTGCCGCCCCTTAGCCATGTGCCGCTACCTAGCCATGTGCCGCCCTATGGCCAGGTGACGGCGCCCCTCCGGCCAGTGAGGACGCCCCTCCGGCCAGTGAGGACGCCCCTCCGGCCAGTGAGGACGCCCCTCCGGCCAGTGAGGACGCCCCTCCGGCCAGTCACGGTGCTTTTGCGGCCAGTGACGGCATCCCCTGTCAAAGACGGTGCCCCTCCGGCCAGTGACGGCGCCCCTCTGGCTAGTGACGGCGCCCCTCTGACCAGTGACGGCCCCTCTCCGGCCAGTGACGGCGCCCCACCGGAAAATGACGGCGCCCCTCCGCGGCCAGTGACTGCACCCCTCCAGCCAATGAAGGCGCCCCTCCGGCCAGTGATGGCGCCCCACCGGCAAATGACGGCGACCCTCTGGCCAGTGACTGCGCCCCTCCACCCAATGACGGCGCCCCGCTGTTCAGTGACGGCGCCCCTCCGTCTAATGACGGCGCCCATCTGACCAGTGACAGCGTCCCTTCGGCTAGTGACGGCGCCCATCTGGCCAGTGATGGCACTCCTCCGGCTAGTGACGCCACTCTTGCGTCCAGTAACGACGCCAGTACGGTACCCCTTCGGCCAATGGGCACAGACAATGGCGGCAGCCTTCAGGCCAGTGACGGCGCCCCTCTGGCCAGTGACCGCTGGAGGTGCGAGGCTCTCTCAGGCCTTGACAATCGCCCTCTCAGACCAGCCTGGGATCCGCTCAGGCATGGCATGGGTTCTATCAGGCCTATAAATCATCTAAGGGCCCCTCATGCCGCACGAGGGCCCCTTAGGCTGACAGGGGGCCCCCGCTCAATCCGACCGAGTTCTCCTTCAGGCCGATCGAGGTCCTCTCAAGCCGACCGAGGACCACTCAGGTTGACTTGACCCATCAGGCCGACCAAGTTCCCCTTCGGGGCGCTGGAGGATCCCCTCAACCCGTCCGTGGGGCCCTCACGCCAACCAAAGGCCCCTCATTCGGAACATAATGGCCCACAGGCTGACAAAGGGTCTCCTCAGGCTGACAAAGGGCTTCCTCAGACCTAGGGCCCCTCAGACCAAGTGATGGCCCTGAAGCCGACCCTTTGTGCATTTCTACGCACGCCACTGAGTGTCACTCATGGGAGACTAGAAGAACAATAGTTTCTGTGATAATGTTCCTTCAATTGAGGTAGAATGATTTATCACTCCGGACGGGGCAGGGGCTGCCCTAAATGACTTTCCCGCTAAAAAAGTTGAATGCCGAGGCGGAGAAGCTCCTGGAACAGGTGAACAGTCTATCCTCGTGCTGTCAGCTAAAGCTGAGCGCATATTTGTATTTGTTCCAACCTTACGTTTGAAGGTGTCGGCGCCCTTCGCCAAGCAGAGCTGTTTGCATGGACCATATCCGGTCGCGCAATATTTGCTGACAGGCGGAATTTAAAGTCATGGATTTACGTGTCACAAACTTTCGGCACGGTCCTCCCCGCGCATTGACTTCATCTTACTCAGGCCGCTGCCACCGACACAGGTCATCCCAGTCAATGGTAAATAGGACGAGTTAGCACGAGTCGCGGCGCCAGCCCCATGCATCAACTCGAACATCTCTCCCTGCCAACTCTTCTTGGTGCAAGCAGAAGTCAGGCGGGCGCGATTGTCAAATGCGCTACGCAGGCACGTAAACAGGATTTTTATCAGGGAGGGGGGGGGGGGGGCACCCGGTAGTAAAAAAATCGCTCCTCAGCCATATCTTGTTGACGGGGGGGGGGGGAGGGGTATGGTTGGGTCGTCAGAGATCTCATTTTATCTAGTGTGCATTTATTTTGTTCAGAGGGAGGGGGAGGGGGGGGGGGGGGGGGCATGGCCACCGTTCCCCCCCCCCCTGGCTACGTCCCTGGCGCTACGGAGAAGAACTTCAACAAGCACCGCAACGACGTAGCTACGATGGAATTTGGACGAGAGGCGCCTCTTTGTCCGTGGAAGATGGAAGCGTCGGCATCTGATGGAAGTGGTAGACAATAATGTCTACCACTTCCATCAGGTATAGATTCAGGCAGAGATTGGGCAAGGTAGATTTCGGCAGGTCAGAGAGGAGAGAGAGAGAGAGAGAGAGAGAGAGAGAGGGGGGGGGGTATATTTCAGCAGGCCAGAGAGAGGTGAACGACCTAGCCGTGACATAATTAGTCACATCCACGATCGCACTCGAATATACGTGCTGCTGACGAAAATGCTTGCTATTGACGGACGGCATACCTACATGTGAGAGTGCTATACAAATACATTCAGTATCTGTTTATAAATACATTTATAATTTTACTTTTTAGAGAGAAAAAAATTGCAAATGAGTAAGCGTAAGAAAATTGACAATTTTTGCAGGAAAATGTATTTGATTAATTAACCTTTAACGCCCCTCTAGGCCCATGGCGTCCCCTTTGACGGCGAAAATGCCGCCCCCTGGGTCAGTCGCTCACCCCATTCGGAAAAATCCTAGATCCGCCCCTGGGTATGTTCGAAGAAACGGCGCCCCAATTTCCCGGAAAAAAATGTGCCCCTATTCCCTGGAAAAAATGCGCCCCTGTACCCCGCAAAAAATGGGCCTCTATGCCCTGCCAACTACGGCGTCTTACTGGTTCGATACAAAGTTATGGAAGAAAAATGACGAATGACCTCAGGGTGAATATATTTTACCTCGTGGAGGTCACAGGATAAAAATACTACATGGATCTTTGCATTGGCGGATCCAGAACGTATGGTTTGGGAGGGGGGAGGGAAATTTCCAAAAAGTCTCGCACAATTCTGAAAACGCATCGGATTTGGCTTGCTTATGTATTGATACCTGATTTAAAGCTAACTTTCCTTAGTAAAAGTTGCTTAGAGATTGTTTTCTATATCAGGACATGTGTCGATCTTGCGCCGATTTCAGGCGGTTGGGGGGGGGGGGGGCAATTGCCCATTTTGCCTAACCGTAGATCCGCCACGTAGATCCGTAAAACCGTAGATTGCAAAAGATGTGGGACTGGTGAAAATTGGGAAAATTTAGCCATTTCCTGTGGATTTATATACATTTTCATGTTTCCCCAATGACTTATAATTGGGAGGTCACAAAATATACTTCACTTTAGGTCACTGATATAAAAATCATCCGAAATAGCAGAATTGTAGGTGTGTATGACCTGGTTAAATCTGTGAGTATCTAAATGATCAGTCAAACAATGTGGCTGCGGCACGACCTTACATTTTTTGGAGGTGAGATCACTAGACTTGACTTAGCAACCTGACCTGAGGAGACCCAAGGTAAACAAATTAACAGGATTTGGGCAATTGATAGGCAAGCAGTTGTACCAAAAATGGCAGCGCGAAATGGCGTCGTTTTCCGCTATTTCCAAAAAACCTAAGGGGGAGGGTATCCGCCCCCACTGTCGGATCCAGGAGGCGGACATCAGGGGAAAATGCCCCCCACCCACAGGAATCTAGGGGAGGGGGGGGGGGGGGGGCATGCAATACAAGTATGCCCCCCGCGCGTTCCCGGCACTGAACGTGAAAAACAATGATCTTAGGAGAAAACTTCATGAAAACGAAAGTTTCTCTTAAGTGATTTAATTTTAGTTTGTATGTATCCCTTGCTTTCAATGAGAGACACAACTGCGCACCTGATGCAATTCAAGCAGTCCCAGTGACACTCGCCCCGCTGGGGAGAGGGGGGGGGGGGGGAGGGCAGAATCTGCCACCTACCGGGTGTTTTCAATAACTATAAAACTCTAATAGATATCAACGTGAAACCTATAGTACCTTATACTACATCAATTATACGTCTTCTCACCAAATTTCAATGAAATTAATGGAGTATTTGGGGAGATAATAACGTTTTAATGACGTCATGTTATTCCATTTTTGGTGGAAGAACAATAAATGTTTGATTTTTGTAATAGAGTTTCAAAGCAAATTGCAAATACAAAACGTCAAAAGAAAAGAAATGTCATTCTCTTCCAAATGGCCATCTATAATTTGTTATTTTTTGGGGTTTTTGAACCCCAGAAAGATTTTTTTTTCGGAAAAATGTCCTCAAAATTTTATTATTTGTGAATTCGAAAAGTGAATTTCGTAAGCTCGAATACCAAAATAAGGTGACCGTCGCAAATTCGCGGAGGGAAAAAATGGGGGCTACCTTTTTGCCACAAAAAGATATCCCCAAAAATGGGGGTACCTTTTTGCCCCCCCCCCCGTGGTTTTTCCCTTAAAATAGGCCCTGAGAACCATGCAACGTTGCATCATCTACTGATATTTGTTGTACCTATTGTTATAAGGATGCAAGAATAATGTTTCCATATTCATCCATGATGACATCACTTGCTGATTCCATGGGTGCTGCAAAATAGTTTTGGACAATTGATGTTTTGCGTATTTGAAGTAGGTAATAGAATCAAAGCATCATTCAATATTCCACAAATAAGATAGAAAACACCATTATTATTTTTGGTTCTGACCATATGAGAGCAATAATTTTATCCAACATGATTTTACATGACACAGTATTTTGGCCAGTATTGAATATTTTACCACAAGAACTACAGATGCATGATGCTGTGGCTATTTTGGTCTGGGTATGCCACAAGTTGTATGTTATTTTTCAGAATCCAACATGATTTTACATTGGTACAGTTTTTATGCCAGTATTGAATATTTAAACATAATTGTGTTCATTTAATTTTATATGTGATAAGAGATAAAGAGATTGTGCCAAGATACCTGGAAAAGATAACAAGATCCAGCAAATACATTTCACTAAACTTTGGAAACAATACTTGATCGATCAAGAATGTTGGCATTAGGTATCCAAAATTTGACCTATAATTTGGCAAGCTCTTCAGATAGTACTAAAATATAGATAGTACTAGTGGATACTAAAAAAAATGAGAGGGGAAGTGGTATTTTTTTAAATTGTAAAAAGGGTAAATTCTCTCTTTCATGAAGAAAGGGTAAATTCTCTCTTTTCCCATTCAAAATCATTCCTATCCACTGACCAGGATCCTCCATGATATTTAACAAATTTGGATCTATTAATATCACCATCATCATCATCATACATTTATTTGCCTTGACAATAGGTGAAATTCAGGATGGACACATTGGTGCACGTTGCCATCAAAACAAAAGGATTGGTCCATAAGCTTACGCTTAAATCAGAGCACCTATCCCTTTGATCGCGAAACGCTAGTTGTAGCTATCTACTGACCACCGCGCCACAGCACATGATTTATCGGGATACTGGATTAAGATATTAGGAAGGTAATTCCTGTGATTTTTTTTTATAATGAAGCTTAGTTGGCAAGGAGTAAGTTGAAAGCACTTGCTTGCAATGTCCTATTATTTCGGGGCAGCCCGCCTGGCCAACCGGGACGTCGCCACGATCCATCCCGGACCGGGGACAAGTGCGGGTTACCGTCCCGGTTGGCCCATAGAAAGTAAGTCGTAATACAAAAACAGATTTGCGTAAGTTATGCACAGCAACCCCATAGAGGTGACCATCTTGACATTTTAACTCAAATGTCATCTTGACATTTGAGTCCGACATTATTCTTTCAACTATTAATAAAAACTGACCTCAGGTCAAGGTCACCAAATAACCTAAATGGGGTATATTGCATATCATCTCACGGGCATTGTCGCCAGAAATCCAATGATGACATTTGAAGGCTCCATTCTGTCGAGGGTTAGGGGCAAATTAGTGCTGATGACCACAGATGATCTCAGGTGACCCTGCAAGGCCCACGGAGTACCTAATTATTTCACCTGAATTGGCAAGAATCGCTGATGGGAACATCTTGAGTATCAGTTTCATGCCAAACATGTCAAAATGAGGCATTTGAAACCTTTGGCAACTTGAAATTGAAATTGAGTCAATTGAGGCAATAGAGGCGAATTTAAGTGCCCATTGCCTTATAATGGGGAGTCCCCAGAGTTGAAGTGATATGGGGTTACCGATATAAAATCCAAGATTTGCAATTTGCAATAAAAAATGCAATTTAGCGAATTCGTATTACCTATTTAGGTGCTACTCAGGATATTCCCAAGCGGAACGCTACGTTATACCTATAACTCGCCCCCCCCCTTAGAAACATCAATATCGTCAGGTCAGATCGATGGTAAAGTTAGCCGAGGTCAATTCTGTACAAGCAACCACATTTTACAGCGGCCGTGCGCGTCATTACTACATACACAGACAATGTGCAAGCTCCAGGGTTGTCGCTACCTAGTGGGGGTCGCCCCCACACTTATGGGAATTTTTAACATTACGACTATCGGTATTGCATGACAAAAATTGACTTCAAAGGGCATCCGCCCCCCCCCCTCCCCCCACACACACACAGATGATAAGTACTTGATTTGACTTGGCTTTACCTACTTGACCCGTAATAGCCGCTGCCACGTGGACAGGCGGCACGTAGCCAGCATTTCGTCCAGGGGGGGGGGGGGGCGCCTAGAAAGGGCCACTTACCGAGCGTTGAAAGGGCCCCTTTCCAAGCGCTGAAAGGCCCCCCCCCCAAAAAAAAAAACGGATGAAAAGGCACGTTACAATGATGGAAAATGCAGTATGACAGGTATGGCATGGGCCATACCAACTTTTAGGAGCTGGAGTTAGCGAACTGCCATAGCAACTTTGGAACGGGCGACACCAATTTGGAATCAGCCAAATTGGAGTATTATTTATGCTCAACTTGGAATATTTTGTTTTATGCTCAAGCCTTGGAACTTTTAAACAAATTGCGCCGCAGAGCGGCGCGAACATTTTGAGTCTTATGCCCTGGATATGCATTCTCATCAATGCGTCGCATTGCGCATGGTGCGGACCTCTAAAATTGCTATATTGTGCGTTTAAAAGTGCGGTAAGAAAAGTGTTAAAGTTAACTATTTTGCCCAATTATATAGGAAAGTAGCAACATAACACATACATGCGCCGAGAAACGGGCCGAGTTTTTTCCTAACCCGCATATAATTGAATTTGCAGTTAAATTGCACCGCGAAGCGGCACGAAAATTTTGAGTTTTATTCACTGTACAACTGTATTCTTACTGTTGAAAGGCCCAAGGTCCCTTCAGATCGTCTAGGGGCCCCTCTGACCTTTTCAACGCCCTTCCGACCTGTTCAGGGACTCATCTGGGATCCGCGAAGCGAAAAGGCATGATGTGGAGTGGGTGATATATATCATACAAAGAGGGCTTACTCTACAGGACAAATTAAAATCGGAGCTTTCGGGTATATTGTAGCACCCTGACGAAGCGTGTTATAATATACCCGAAAGCTCCGCTTTTAATATTTGTATTGTGGAGTAAGTCCTCTTTGTATTTAATCTTCATCTGGGATCTCCACGTGCTTTGACCCTTCCGGTCTCACCAGGGACTCCTCTGACCTTCCAAGAAGCCCCTCATGTGTGTCAAGGGGCCCATTCGGCCTGTTCAGAGGTCTTTCCGACCTGGCCAGGGACTGCACTGGCTGCTTTGTCGCCCTACCGACATGCTCAGGGGTAGGGGCGGCGGATTGCCGGGCGCAGGGTATCCAAAATTCCCACCTCCCAGTTGAAAATCCTGGGGAGGGGTGGAAGGGTCATTTTGCCCCCCAAATTGAGCAGGCCAAAATCTGGGGAGGGGGCAAAATTACCTTTATGCCCCCAGGATTTTCGACTGGGGGGCATTTTGGGTACCCTGCCCCCGCAATCCGCCACCCCTGCTCAGGGGCCCCTCCGACCTGCCCAGGGGCCCCTCCAGTCTGGCTAGGAACTCATCCGACATGTTCAAGGGGCCTTCCGACCGGCCCAGGCACCCTTTCGGTCTAGCCAGGGGCCCCTCTGACTTGCCCAGGACCCCCCCCCCCCCGATCTGCCCAGCGACTCTTCTGGTCGGCCTGCGCTGGCTGCTTTGTCGCCCTGCCGACATGCTCAAGGGGCCCTCCGACCTCCCTGGGGCTCCTCCGTGCTGGCCAGGGGCCAATTCGGCATGTTCAAGGGCCCTTCTTACCCGCACAGGGGTCCTTTCGGTCTGGTCAGGGGCCCTCCGATCTGCACAGAGGCCCTTTTAACTTTCCAGGGGCCCTCTGGTCTCTACAGGGGCCCTCTAGCCTTCTAAGGGGTCCTTTCGACCTGGCAAGGGATAGCGCTGGCTGCTTTGTTGCCTTGCGACATGCTCCGAGGGCCCTCCGACCTGCCCTGGGGCCCCTCCGTGCTGACTAGGGGCCCATTCGGCATGTTCAGGGGCCCTGCTGACCCATCTAGGGGCCCTTTTGGTCTGGTCAGGGGCCCCTCTGACCTGCACAAGGACCCTTTTAACTTCCCAGGGGCCCTCTGGTCTGTCCAGGGGCCCTCTAACCTGCTCAGGGGCCCTTATGACCTGACAAGGGACTGCGTTGGCCGCTATGTCACCCTGTTGACATGCTCAGGGGCCTCTCGACCTGCCCAGGGGCCCCTCTGTGCTGGTTAGGGGCCCATTCGGCGTGTTCAGGGGGCCTATTCGACGTGCTCAGTGGGCCCTCTGACCCACTCAGGGGCCCTTTTGGTCTGGCCAAGGCCCCTCTGACATGCACAGGGGTCTTTTGAACGTCTAAGGGCCCTCTGGTCTTTCAGAGAGGGCCCTGATGGCCCTAAAGGACATCTGAAGTCCTCTTTCGCCCGGTCTCATCGGCCCTTTTCGGCGCGCGCAGTGCGCCGAAAAGGGCCCTCGCGCGCCGAAAAGGGCCCTCCTGGCCTCCAGGGGGGGGGGGGGGGGGCACCCTTGGCTACGCGCCTGCACGTGGATGACCTCAATCAATATCTATATCTGTAACTTCACACTACCTGGCTACGCGCGTGACAGGGGCCCTGGGTACGTACAAGATATCCCGCGCCGTGCCGGTGCTCGGCGCCACCTTCGCCGTGCCGGGGGGGGGGGGGGGGGGGGGGGCGTTTCGACGCCCCCCTTCTAACTCTGCTCCTAGGCAATGTAGTGCAAAACGAAAAACAGCGTTGGAAAGCTCGTCAAAAATGATTTAGAAACTAATTCAGTCATTTTTTCGCTCAGGTTATTATTGAGGTCACCAGAGGTCATCATAGGTCAAATTTTCCCGTTTTAGGTAACTTGATCCTGAAATCCCACGATATCTCGGGAACTATGATAGCTAGGACGAAACCGAAAAAAGCAATAGATAGCTCTTGAAACGCTCCAGTACCGTTTTACCGTCAGATTTGAGTTCAGATCAATAGTTGAGGCTCCAGAGGTCATCAAAGGTCAAAATGGCTGTTATCTTGGGAAAAGTTTTTCGCGAATAAATTTTTTGCTATTCAAGATAGAGCATTGATTGTGGCTCCATAGTGTTTCCATCGGCAAGGCGCATCGAAAAATATACATCTTGACCTTGGAAAGTCAATTAAAAAAAATTGACCTCAGGTGAAGGTCACATGGTGACCAAGTCGGTCACGGTGAGTCATGTTGCATATAGGTCGATGCGGCTTGACGAGAAAATCACATTCGTGCCTTCTTCAAGTTTCTATCTCTCTTCGATCAAAAGTTATTGGCAAAAAAGTGTATGTGACCTCATGTGACCTCGGATGACCTTGTGGGGGGTCAAATAAACCAAAATAGTATCTGGGTAATGAAGAATGGTCTATTACCACATGATCCTGAAGAAAAACGTTGATTTGATGCGTTTACATGGAAAGCAAAGCATTTAAATATTTCCCCATTGACTTATAATGGGGAAGGTCACGTGATCGATCAGACCTTAGGTCACCGAATAAAAAAAATCTGAGATATGGAAATTGTAGGTAATGATATCCTTATCAAACTCTAAAAGTTTAAAAGTGATCACCCGGAAACTGTAGACGTGGCACGACCACAAACTTTTTCTGAGGCTGGGTCACGTGACCTGATCTGGTGACCTGACCTGATAAGACCTGAAACTTTTGGTTTCACAAAAGTTGTAAAAATGTTCAGCGGACAGGTACTGAAAATTTTAGCGACCTGGCTCCAACGGTTTTTTAGCTATTGGCAAAAAACGGAGGGGGGGGGGGCGTCTAAACGCCCCCCCCCCCCGGCACGGCGCGGGATGTGACATTTGCATATGTTCATAGAATAGAGAAAATTGTGACAAGCCGTTTGACCCCATAACCGAATTTTTCCGAACAATACTTCCTGAGATCTGGGCCGAGTTGCCCATCCGTCGGATAGACAGTTTGCTGTGACGGGGATCTACTTTCAGTGGGCGAATAATCAGCTGATTGTCGGTCCTCATAATTCACGAAATGTACACGTATTTCACACAGCCGGTCCTCGGATTCCGGTGAGGTCCTCGACATTCCGACCTCATGGCATTTCTTTCCTAAAACGATTCTGACAAATTTCAAACGTCAGGGTACCTCTATTCGTCACACATTTTAAGCGCCTGCATTTTGGCGGGCCTCAGGCAACCGCAACAGGTGGTCCTCTAGATACACGGTACAGACAAGGTGCTCGTCTTACACCGTACACACGTATAGGTGTGTGTGTGTGTGTGTGTGTGTGTGTGTGTGTGTGTGTGTGTGTGTGTGTGTGTGTGTGTGTGTGTGTGTGTGTGTGTGTGTGTGTGTGTGTGTGTGTGTGTGTGTGTGTGTGTGTGTGTGTGTGTGTGTGTGTGTGTGTGTGTGTGTGTGTGTGTGTGTGTGTGTGTGTGTGTGTGTGTGTGTGTGTGTGTGTGTGTGTGTGTGTGTGTGTGTGTGTGTGTGTGTGTGTGTGTGTGTGTGTGTGTGTGTGTGTGTGTGTGTGTGTGTGTGTGTGTGTGTGTGTGTGTGTGTGTGTGTGTGTGTGTGTGTGTGTGTGTGTGTGTGTGTGTGTGTGTGTGTGTGTGTGTGTGTGTGTGTGTGTGTGTGTGTGTGTGTGTGTGTGTGTGTGTGTGTGTGTGTGTGTGTGTGTGTGTGTGTGTGTGTGTGTGTGTGTGTGTGTGTGTGTGTGTGTGTGTGTGTGTGTGTGTGTGTGTGTGTGTGTGTGTGTGTGTGTGTGTGTGTGTGTGTGTGTGTGTGTGTGTGTGTGTGTGTGTGTGTGTGTGTGTGTGTGTGTGTGTGTGTGTGTGTGTGTGTGTGTGTCTCATCTCGCCGCGCTGCCGCGCTGCGGCGGCCGTCCCCGCTCCCCTGCCGGCCCGGTCAGTGCTGGTCAGCTCGACCTGCCGCATGGGCGGCGCCGGGACGCGCCGGTCGGCGGCGTCCCGGTCGGGCTCCCTGGTGCGCGGGCCGGGGCCGCCGGTCTGGGGCCACCCCTGCGCGGGTCATCTCGCCGGTGCCCCGCGGCGGCGGCGCTTGGACGAGCGGGCCGGCGGTGCGCGGAGCGAAGAGCTCGTGGTGGCCTGGTGTCGGGCGGACGTGTTGGCTGTGGAGCGTTGGGATTCGTGCTGACAAGTTTGTTAATATAAAAGCAGAAGTGAAGCTAGAGTGTCCCTGAAGCGGAGAAGTGCGCAGCAGAAGTGAAGAAGCTAAATAACCCTAGACAACGGCTACAGCATAACCTAGTTATTCTTGTTACATAGAGAGCTATTTCATACTAATGACGAGAAGTGGCAGCCACCTGTCCGCTGTCCGTTCGGATGTCGCCTCATTGACTCCGCGCACCTTGCAGTCACAACCGCGAAATTTGGCAGTTTAGTGGGGATGTAGGGTCGCACTATCGTATGCAAATTTTACGTCCATCCATGATAGCAATAGTCTGCAATTTTAATTATTATTCATATGATGTGAATATCAGAACTCGTAGGCGCCTCCCGGCTGCCACTGAACTGGCTTTTTGCTTTCGGGAGACACTGGATCAGTGCTAATGACCTAATGGGGGGGGGGGTCAGGGTATTTGCTAGATATTTAAGTCAGTGATGCGACCTGTCCGCTGTCCGTTCGGATGTCGCCTCATTGACTCCGCGCACGTCGCAGTCACAACCGCGAAATTTGGCAGTTTAGTGGGGATGTAGAGTCGCACTATCGTATGCAAATTTTACGTCCATCCATGATAGCAATAGTCTGCAATTTTAATTATTATTAATATGATGGGAATATCAGAACTCGTAGGCGCCTCCCGGCTGCCACTGAACTGGCTTTTTGCTTGAGGGAGACACTGGCTCGGTGGTAATGACCTAATGGGGGGTCAGGGTATTTGCTAGATATTTAGGAGGTCAGTGATGCGATACAAGGCAACGTCACTGGCGTGTTTTTCTATCTTCTTCATACGCTCAGCGCATCCCACTGTTGTGAGTGCTGACCGACCTGGGGTGCCCGTATCTGTTTGTTTGTTTGTTTGTTTATTTGCGCAAATCGTCGACAGGATACCCCAATGATGGACGAAGTTAAAGTGTAAAATTACCTAAAACTAGTTATTAGACACATTACATTAGACAAATACATGTTAAAATATACGAAATACACCCTAAACATAAAATATGACATGAACGAAACATCCAGCACACACAGCACAAAATCAGTTACAACGATGCGACGTACAACCTCACTTTGGTGCGGAACTGATGGCATGTATCGGCAAAGAGATCAGCATTGGGACACGTTCCTATAAAGTGGTTAAGTTGCCTGGGCAGTCTGTTGAACAGTCCCTCTTTGACCGTATTTACCCTGGCGTACGGCACATTAAGCAATGTGAGGGTCAGCTGCCTGGTAGTACGACACGGTACATTGACGAAAAATGACTGCAATACAAATGACGATGATATTTTACCCTTAAAAACGTTGCGAACGAACATGAGATCATGATGGGTCCTACGTGCCGATACAGAAACAAGTTTAAAATGAGACAATAGGTCATCGTACGCCATGGATGGTGATTGCGAGCGACAGTGGGCGTTCAGCCACAGCAGGAACTTATGCTCTATGCGCTGCAGCCTATATCAGTGTGCGTTCGAGCGGCACCGCCCCATATCACGCTACAATATTCCATATTTGAGCGGGCGTAGGCAAAATACGACGTCGATATAAATACGACGCAAAATACGACGTACCTGTACCAGGAGGACGGATAGCGCTGGGTTCGGTGACCGTCCGGCTCGTTATGCTGGGTAATCGTTTTGTGGACGGCTGGCCGAGACGGATGCGGATGAAGTTACTCATGTACTTGAAGTAATGGATGAAGTAGTTATCCGAAAACTTCATCGCTTTGCAAACTTCGAACGCATTTGGGCAGATCATTGGCTTGCATTTAAATATATAAAAATAGTCATAAGCTTTTGAATATATAGGTTTCTGAGTTCAGGGCCCGGTATAAAACACTGCAAAATTGAAACTGACCTTTCCGCTCTGTTACCAGGAATGCAAAAGCGAATGAAATAACATGTTGGCTACCAAAGACTCCAAAACGTACATTGATATATCTGTCTCATTGATCATGTGTACCTATAGGTACAAACGTATTGTATTTAATTTATTCAATACAATATATTTTCGATTCATCAGGTACCTTATTATTGAATAAACTTCTGATAACCACTTTAGCTCCCTTTCTTTCAAACACGGTTTGAAACACAACACAAAAAACACATATGGACTGCGACAGGGACGAAGAACCATAAACACTGCTATCGTCTGCCTGTAAAGCCTGCCTGTAAGTGCATAGTTAACCGTCGCGATAGGGATGTAGTTTTTTAGCCTAGGTATGTCGAGTTTGATCGCTGTTGGTCATGTTGCATATGGGGAGACACACCTAGGATGGGGAGACATACCTAGGCTAAAAAAACTACATCCCTATCGCGACGGTTAACTATGCACTTACAGGCGCTGATCGAGTTGAGTCGCCGACAGTACATTTGAACTCATACTACATTGTTGGCTTTCAGAAGGGAGCTGTCTTTCGACAAGTTGTTGTTCATGATGAGGTCCTTGGACTTTTAGTCCTTGGACTTTTATAATAGACTATTCAGCTTGATACTGTTCTGGGGTCAGATGGGATACAGTTGCTGGCTATAATATCACTTACAGCCGCTTCTTCGTCGGCCTTTCGATTCGATTCTCGTCGGCTGTGGACATTCTGTTTCAGTAGTAGAGTTTGATGTCAGCGGTCGGTTTTGCTCCAGCACCCTCTGTTGATGATCGAAAGTGTTTATAGAGCTGTTTTTTTTTATCTGGTTATCAATTTCAGTTAGGCTGAAGTTGTTCCTGACTAGGATGTTTCTGAGGATGTTTCTGATCCTATTGAATTCCTGGTTTACTAGGGTCCAGGTTGTACAGTGGCCAGTGCCAGGTGTATATATGCACGAATGAAACTGTCTTTGTATATATCTGGGCTCTCGCTCAGGCCGTTAAGACATCTACCAATATCAGTGGGTTTCCTGTAAACTGAGGTAACGATTGTTTTATTTTTGAAGCATCAACTGCTACATCTAGGAATGGAATCCGGTAGTTTACTGACATTTCGAACGTGAATTTGAGAATTGATTTGTCTTCAAGCTCGGATTTGAGGCACATGAGTTGTTCTTCGTCAAAAATATCAACAAATATGTCATCAGTGTACCGGCAGTACGTGAAAAGTTTCGTTTCTAAGCTCCCTAAAGTCAGTAATTATATATGTGCCATATACGTTTCCGCAAATGACACCCCAAGGGGAACCCATTGCCACCCCATCGATCTATCGGTAAAGTTTGCCCTCTGGGCATTGGAAGGGAGTGTCTTTTGTGCATATCTCAAAGAGACGTTTGGTGCATATGGAAGCGTTCGAAGTTGTAGCATTGAATGCTTGTACCATCCAAAACAACACCATCCAACGCTTGCGACATCCAAATTTCGCCCGGGTAGGGGACATCGTCATCAATAAAGCTAGCAGCAGCCAAAATCGTGGTATCCAGCCACATTCAAGGTAGTGACAGTCAAGCTTGCGACCTCCAAAAATAGAACACCGATGACATCTACCTTCCGGGAACTATTGGTTCAAATATCGTCCGGTAGATGTCTCATCATAGCTAGTGGTGCCACGAAACGCTAGTTGAGTGACGTCACTGGGACACAGTGGAGTGGTGTACAGTGGAAACCGGCATTGTCAGTGCCGCCGCCGCCGTCGCGGAGTCTCAGCCGACCGCCCGACTGCACCGGGCTGTGCGCGCTGGAGGTAGCCTTGCCTGCTGGCGGGAGAGATGTTCGCTTCTGCTGGGCAATGGGAACCGTAGGAGCCCGTTTATTTCCTTCGTGTTTTAGCTGGGTATGCATTGATCTGGGTATGATGATTTTAGTGAGTAGGTTTTCAGTACATATGGAGCTATCACTTCAAAATGGTCAGGCCGTAATTTTACTGAACTGTATTTGGCTTCCTCCTGGCGCTGACAACGCTGATGCACGTGCGTTTTATTTTACATGGATCCAAGCACAGTGCATTAGGGCTAACCCGCGCCGTGCTGGGGATGAGCCTCCTGAAATTTTAGAAAATCCAAGGAGCAAACGGGAGAGCTAGAGACGTGCTAGCTAGAGACGTGTGACTGATAACAGTGTTCATCTCGACGAGATGCGTCTCCCCATATGCAACATGACCAACCTGGGGCACCAAATGACCTTTATATGAGGTCATATTTTGAACTTGACCCGATCCGGTCACTATAAGTATGGTTCGGAGTGTCTTGACGAGGCAAACACGATGGAGATAAATTATTGCCTTATCTGTATTAGGTAAAAAGCTATGCATGAACAACGTTTGGGAATAAAAAGCCAACATGACATTTGGTTACCTCTGGAGCCTAAACTATTTACCTTATAAACAATTTGAGAACACCTAAGCGATATAATTTTCAAGAGATTTCGTCTGCGGTCCGTTTGTTCCAAGCTATCATAGTTCCCGAGATATTTGGGGTGGTTCACGAGCGAAGTCCTAAACTAGCAAAATTTGACCTTTGATGACCTCTGGTGACCTCAATATTGACCTCAGCGAAAATCTCACAAGCATAGGAACAAGGGGACCGAGAGGTCATGACTGCCCTACTTTTGGATTAATTATCCAGAAATACCTCAAAATTTTGTTTTCGAAAGCAATATATTTCGATAACATACGACACGCATTTTCAGTATAGATTGCGAAAGTGACGCAAAATTCGCAAATGACGCATGTTGCTATGATATTGTTTGCTTCGGGAGAACAATCTGACACAGTGGTATACAGACATTTGCTTTCTGTGCCGGGGACCGGGGTTCAAATCCCTCGGCGGGCCTCTGCAAAACAAAAATCGTCCCGGACCCCATATCCCACGGAACAGGGTGAGACTTAACACAAGGATAGGATAATATTGTCAGTGGCGAAGGGTTCGCTCGCTGGTCCAGTAACGCTGCCTTTATCACATGCTTACATATTGAAGCTTCTCGACACAGCGTTACGTTTTTGACACAACGTTGAATAACCGGACAGCCCATCTAATATATTCAGCAGGAGAGTCCTTACAACCAGAATATGCATGCAGTAAGTAATTTTTCGACAGGGCCTTCAAAACTTCTATCTCAGCGCCAAAAATATCATTATGAAAGTGACTGGTTTCCTTTAAACACCGCATTGACACCCCTAAAAAATTCACGTCCTACCCCCCCCCCCCCCCCCCCCCCCCGCTCGAAAGGTTCGATGTCATGGAATATCCGTAAGAAGTTTTGAAACCGTGGCGACACCACTGGAAAATATAATAGTTGAATTATATGGATAGGTATTTTTGACCATAAGTTTCGATTTTAAAATTCCGGAAGTTCAAAAGGCAGAATTTGCCAGGTCTTGCGTCAACCTTACCACCCAGATAAATTGTAAGCAATCATTAAATGTGCATCATCAGTTAATGAATGGAGCAATGTTTAACTATTCTGTGCAAGATAAACATCGGTTTAAATCGTTTTTTTATTGATTTCTTATGATTGTAACAGTTGGTAAAATCCCTCGTGGGGGGGGGGGGGGGCATTCATTATGGATATGCATCTGACGACACATCCTGAGTTCTATTTGTCTCATGGTGGTACACACCTCGTGATTGAAAATCATTACATGGCAAAGCAGTCGAAGTAAATAAACTTGAAGGGCCGTGCGCTGGTTTTAGTCACCGCCACCGGTGGTCCACTGTTGCACATGCAAAAATTGCCCATACGCTGCCCAAATCTGACAGCCGGAGTCGGAGTCTTCAAAATTGTACAGACTCCGACTCCAACTCCGTCAGAAATCACCGATTCCGACCGACTTCGACTCCAACTCCGCAGTCCTGGTCACTTGTTTACATACTGTCCACATACTGTGGGGATACAGACTTCGACTCCGACTCCGCAGTCCTGGTCACTTGTTTACATACTGTCCACATACTGTGGGGATACAGACTTCGACTCCAACTCCGCAGTCCTGGTCACTTGTTTACATACTGTCCACATACTGTGGGGATACAGACTTCGACTCCGACTCCGCAGCCCTGGTCACTTGTTTACATACTGTCCACATACTGTGGGGATACAGACTTCGACTCCGACTCCGCAGTCCTGGTCACTTGTTTACATACTGTCCACATACTGTGGGGATACAGACTTCGACTCCGACTCCGCAGTCCTGGTCACTTGTTTACATACTGTCCACATACTGTGGGGATACAGACTTCGACTCCGACTCCGCAGTCCTGGCCACTTGTTCTTCAGACGTCACATTCAGTGGTGTCGGAGGCGAATCCAAGGTGGGGTGCATCTGATCAAATCTTGGTGGACAATAAACAACCTCTGCGGGGTGTGCCTGGTGGTGCCTGGGGAGAATCTGATCAAATCTTGGTGGACAATTAAAAAAAATATATTTAGTCCGAATGTTTTTGAATGGATGGATTTCCGAGGTCAAGATCCACACTAAGGATAGCTTGTTGCGCAGGTCCTGACCCCACCACACGATCGCGCAATTCCTGGCGTCCGGCAGAATTTAGAGACGAAAGTTTTACGTGCCCGACATACCTGGACACGGACAATAAACAAACAAGCGAAATCTGATGAATTTTTGGAATGTAGACATATTTTGTGTAGGATTTTGCCCTCCAAAATCCAGCTTTTGGTGCTTCTCTAAACCGCCAATCAATGGTGGTATACATCGAAGACGATTGGTTCGCAATGATGATTGTGTAATGACGTCAATCCAACGTTCACTAATCCCTTAGAGATAACCCCCTATTTACGTTATATCAGTAGGCACTGAAACGCGCTTAAAATGAATACCTGCAGAGATTGATGAGACTTCTTGGCTATACGCAATACGCATGTCACTGTCATTGGGCAATACAAAAACGTTGTTGATGCAATTAAGCAATAGGCATGATCATGGAAATTCTGGCCAATTTACCAAACTGCTGGCGTAGTGTCCGACAGAGACTAATGTACTGGGAAACCACGAAAATTTCCAGTTTGGCTAATGCATTTCGGACGGGCGAGAAATCAGCCGGCTGTCTCATCTCACTGACGGACGGGTGACGTCACAGCGCGGATTTCCCCGCCGTGAGAGGACAGCCATCGCCGGTGAGCCCGGCGGAGCGTCGGCCCAGCGGCCAGCACAGATGATGGCACCCTCTGTACCGTGCTATGTAAACATGGAGATAGGGTGGCGATCCCAATCCTCACGTGGTCCAGACATTATACACTGCAGTGTCGGGTAAACATGGGCCAACCCGTACACCGCTGCTTTTCTGACTAACACTTCCCAATGTCCGTCCATAAGCATAAACATGTGAGCGTTGAAAGTGGGGGTCCACAGCTTCTCGGATTTTAGCATTAAAGGGAAATAATGACCTTTTTATTTTGTTAGCAACAATTTTTTTAGGCTACCGTTATGGTTTTAAAATTATTTTATTTAAATTTAAGAATTAAATAAAACTATTCCCAAATTCAAAGTTGTAAGTTTGGAGAAGAAAAATAAAACAAGTACCTTGTGTACTTTATGAAGGTCGTTGACAAATTCGTCCTTCCCTACCATTGTTTACATCGAGTGCGGCATTTTTGGAGGCTCTGTGACGTTTCCGATCAAACTGATTCGTGAAGCGATCCGTGAAGCATCCGTGATGCATGACTGACTGTCAGTATAAGTCATGAATAACAACAACATGTAAACTATACCAACTCGAATGATATAAGGGCGGAATTATTTGAACTCCAGGCAAGCAAGTATTCGCAAAGCACTCGGCACTGCGCCACAATAGCAAAAGGCGAGGGAAATGCATATTGGATACAATATTATTACGTCATAAGTTTCTGAAGTGTCAACTACTATGAAATACAGTGATAAAATACCTTTAATAATGATTAACAAGAAAATTCAAACTAAAACAAAAATTAATAAGTCTTTAATTACCTTTCAACTCAAAATCAGATATGTTTTGCAATGCTACACAAGAATGGCACCAGTGACGTCATTAACGAAGCTTGCTACGGGACTTGGGTATACTAATCAGGAACAACTCGCCACCAATGGTTAAGTGCGTCGAGAAGCATGACAATGACTTTGTAAACAAATCGCCGACGCTAAATAGGTTGCCGTCGATGTGCATCGATGAGCTTCCGATTTAATTGCCAGTTTTGTGTTATTGTTTGTTAGTTTTTTGGGGAAAAATTATTATTTTTCATGATAATATAAAGCATAGTGTTATATACAGCCACAGACAAATTATACAATACTCCTAATGTTGAAAACAAATGAATTTATTTGCAAAAATCGAGGGTCGCAACCACTAACTATGCCGCCGTTGATGTGCATCGATGAGCTTCCGATTTTATTGCCACTTTTTCCAATCGCTGTTAGTTTTAGAAGATCGCCGGGCATATAATCACAACAAGCAGAACGCACAATATATTTTCCACTCCATTGCGTAAAAAAGCAATACGGGAAAAGCCCGCAGTTTGATGAGGACCAAAAGTACTTGCAAGTACCGATCGTTAAAAGTGTGGAACGCTTATCAACTATAACTTGAAATATCTTTCGGTAGGAAAGTTTACATGCAAAATGTGATGAATTTACAATATATTTTGGTCTCGTCTGGCGATGTCAAGTGCTAACTCCATTTTTGTGGGAAAAGGTCATTATTTCCCTTTAAACCAATCTGTATAAAACGCAAGACGGCACCGTTTTGGACCACGCCGAATTTAATGGTGAAAAAATCATGCAAATCGGTTCTATAGCCTTGGAGCATGGGCTTGCCTGCAACGGTTTTTGGTGGTTTGGCCCAATTTGGTCCACTTAGAGTGAACCAATCTGTATAAAACGCATAAAGGCATCGTTTTGGACTACGCCGGATCGAATGCTGAAAAAATCATGCAGATCGGTTCCATGGCCTCGGAACATGGGCTTGCCTGCAACCGTTTTTGGTGGTTTTGGTCCGATTTGGTCCTCTTAAAGTGAACCAATCTGTTAAAAAAACGCAATACGG
>JAXIVJ010014560.1:0-34049 GCA_036785665.1 Chirona hameri
CATTTGTACGGTCTGTTAAAATTGAGCTGATTTTTGTGTCAAACTCGTGTGTAATGAGTCTCGAAAATCTCGAAAATTTGTCGATGAAATTGCTTTATTTTGCACAGAAGACGTAAAATCGATGTAGAAGAAGGTTTCCGAAGTTTCACGTTGATAGCACTTTTTTGTATAGCTTTTACGAAAGTTCATCAGGGGGTGTTGACCCGCGCACTGCAGGGGGTTTGCGCCGAACACCAACTGCAGGGGGTTGATTTCCGCCCCCCCCTGAGATCTCGAAAACTACGCAACATATCGACAAGCGGAAAACGGCATTTGATAGCTTGATACAAGTTCTATCGAAAGCTTTCAGTATTTTTTAGGTCAGATAAAAATTGAGGTCACCAGAGGTCATCAAAGGTCAAATTTTCCAGTTTTTCCTGTTTTAGGACTTCGCTCCAGAAATTCCCATATATCTCGGAAACTATGCTAGCTAGAAACAAACAGAAAATAGAGATCGCCAGCCACTGCAATTTTAAATCAACAGGGTGTCCTCAAAGTTGATCTCAGGTCAATATTTGAGGCTCCAGAGGTAAAAAATATATATATTTTTTGTTTTGTTTTGCAAAACCGTTTTTTCGCTAAAAAGTTTTTACATAATACAAATAACGGAAAACTGTTTACACCATTGTGTTTGCCTCGTCAAGGCGTTTTGAATGATATACATGGTGTCCGTGTTAGGTCAACTTAAACAAAATTACTTCAGGTCACGTGACCTTGACCTGAGGTCAAGACCCAAGTAGGTCATGTTGCATATAGGGAGACGTGTTTGGACGAGACAAACACATTTCTGTCGGTTTTACTTCTCCATCTTCATTATGTCGCGAGTTATTTACAAACAAGTGATGGTAACCTCGGATGACCTCAAATGACTCCATAGGGGTCACTGACCAAACTTACACTTGGATCATCAAGAATATCTTATAATAACATGATCCAAAAGTAATTGGACTAATATCATGCATATCCTTGAAATAGGAATCATTTGAATATTTCCCCATTGACTTATTATGGGGAGGTCACGAAATTGACCTGACCTTAGGTCACCGATATTAAAATTCCGAGATAAACGAGTTGTAAGTACTTATGCTCTCATGACACCCTATAAGTTTCAAACTGATCGGTGAGAAACTCTGGCTTTGGCACAACTGCAAACATTTTTGGAGGTGGTTCACTTGACCTGGTCTGGTGACCTGACCTCAGATGACCCGAGGTTCATTTTTTTCTTCAAAGTGTGCGCAATTGATGTCCTAACAGGTGTGTCAAAACTCCGTTTTTTCGCTATCTGCGAAAAACCTGAGGGGGTGGGGGTGGGGGTGGGGGGGGGGGGGCTGAAATCAACCCCCGCTGCAGTTCGTGGGTTAAACGCCCCGCCCCCGCCCCCCCCCCCCCAGTCAATGCCGGGTTAACACTGTTAAATTGACCCATGATGCCGGCGATGGTGAATTAATTTGGACCTTAGAAGCTTATATTATTTTTTTTGTAATCGAAATTGTCATGAATATGTTATACAGCAGGATCCTACTTGTATTCATACGGCGCAGAACTGAATCCATTAAGCCAAACCACGTCTAGACAGATTAGACCTTTCACCATAAACGTTTAATATTTTAACACCTAGTGATTTTCTGACGATGAAAACATACGATAAGAGCCTAATCGATTAAGAAGCAACCGGAGCGGTAAAGGGCCGGCGGTTTCCCGCGCGAAGGGCTGTCCGCACCCCTATACCCCAGCCATTATCACTATCTGCGAGACACTATCACAGTCAATCTATCTGTGTTTCGCATTAAGGTATTAAGCCGAGCCCGGCCGAGAACATTGTCCGCCTGCTGCGACAACAGACGATTAGCGGAGATGGCGCTGGCTGTCGCCGACTTTCTGTCGTCACTCTAATCTTGTTTGCAGACAATGCTCTACAAATAAGCCGATAGTGATCTCTGCGGACAGAGGCTGGGGGTTGGCGGCACTGCTGGTCCCGCCCCTGGTCCCACCCCTGGTCTCGTCTCGCCGCCACTGGGGCGCCGTGCTGGACCGCCGCTGACAGCCGGCTGAGGCAACGGCGGCCAGGGGCGCACCCAGGCAGCCGGATAGGGGGTGTACCATGGTACGATGGTGCTGACCATGCCTCTGCGAACGTTATGGCTCTCTCTGTGTAAGGTACATAAGAAATGTATTTCATGTCAGTTTGCGAATGAGACGCTGTGTCTGGTCCTGGCAACGCCTCTGTGCGGAGAGGCGGGATACATTTTTTTTTTGACGGGGAGGGAGAGAAGAGCTCGGCGAATTCATTCAGTCAGAAGTTTGCCTATCGAGCAGACCGCAAGTATTAGGAGTGCTTCAATCGAGAGAAAGGTAAATGACTGTTCAATTACAATTGTGTACCCACATTATGCGAATGTGCATGTCGTGCATTTCAGAAGTACAAATGTATATGTAAACAACAGTATAATGTCATGCTAAGCCTATGTTTTCAGCGTATTTTTATTTATTTATTTCGAAGTGAACTTGCCATTTTGCATAAAAGATGACTCCAATTTATCAACTGGAGTCTATGTATAATAATTAATAATGCTGTTGAATAATAAAGGCCATATTTAGAAATAAGCATACGTAGAAAATTAGAAACGTAAGGAAAAATCACACCTCCAGCTTGGTGGCTAAACGATTCGGTTACGAGAGAATGGTTCAACTTTTTGTCTTCAATATTTGTGTTCTTTCTTTATCAAACATCACTGACAACTTCCCTGTGCGGCTCAACGAGCTCAAGGAGCACCATCGGCTATAGTGTTGTCTCAATTGAGTTTGTTTTTAGCATGTTTAACCCCTCATTTTTAAGCACAAATGATAAATTTGAGGTGGCTTGTTTTGGCTATTGTCACACACAATATGTGTTTAAAATATATTGTTACAATAGGAAGTGAGTTGTCAACAAAATGTACAAATTTTTATCAAAGCACATTATGCCATCCTGACAAAAATATCACATGTTCACAGGTTTTTTATATTTCTTAATTAACTTTGATGCGTACCTAATATTTCCTGACAAATGACTAAATATAGTTATTATATATATATATATATATATATATATATATATATATATATATATATATATATATATATATATATATATATATATATATATATACATATATATATATATATATATATATATATATATATATATATATATATATATATATATATATATATATATATATATATATATATATCTATCTATCTATCTATCTATCTATCTATCTATCTATCTATCTATCTATCTATCTATCTATCTATCTATCTATCTATCTATCTATCTGTCTGTCTGTCTGTCTGTCTGTCTGTCTGTCTGTCTGTCTGTCTGTCTGTCTGTCTGTCTGTCTGTCTGTCTGTCTGTCTGTCTGTCTGTCTGTCTGTCTGTCTGTCTGTCTGTCTGTCTGTCTGTCTGTCTGTCTGTCTGTCTGTCTGTCTGTCTGTCTGTCTGTCTGTCTGTCTGTCTGTCTGTCTGTCTGTCTGTCTGTCTGTCTGTCTGTCTGTCTGTCTGTCTGTCTGTCTGTCTGTCTGTCTGTCTGTCTGTCTGTCTGTCTGTCTGTCTGTCTGTCTGTCTGTCTGTCTGTCTGTCTGTCTGTCTGTCTGTCTGTCTGTCTGTCTGTCTGTCTGTCTGTCTGTCTGTCTGTCTGTCTGTCTGTCTGTCTGTCTGTCTGTCTGTCTGTCTGTCTGTCTGTCTGTCTGTCTGTCTGTCTGTCTATCTATCTATCTATCTATCTATATATCTATCTATCTATCTATCTATCTATCTATCTATCTATCTATCTATCTATCTATCTATCTATCTATCTATATATCTATCTATCTATCTATCTATCTATCTATCTATCTATCTATCTATCTATCTATCTATCTATCTATCTATCTATCTATCTATCTATCTATCTATCTATCTATCTATCTATCTATCTATCTATCTATATATATATCGATGTATCGATTGTTTGTGTATCTTTTATGTACTGATGAAGATGTAATATCGAAACGCGTCTACATAATATATATTTATTTTATTGTTGTCCATTATTGCTCATATATATATATATATATATATATATATATATATATATATATATATATATATATATATATATATATATATATATATATATATATATATATATATATATATATGTATATATATCACATATTAAGTTACCTTATATACGAGTTTTTTGGTACATGAATATATTTTTTAGACTGGAGTCAAGCAGGATTAAATTTGATTGCACCTGACAATGGTAAGCATAGGCAACAGTATTGCACTATTTGGCTCATTTTTCATGGCTGTTTTCAGACTTTTCGTCATGTCAATCGACATTGAAAGAGCCTCTCTCGGTGCGACTAAAGAAACCCACGAACTGCCAGACTATGTGCAAACAATGGAAGTCACAGGTAAGTGATGCATACATAAATGCGGCGAATTATAGGAACAGGTAAAACAGAGGTAAGGGAGAGTGGGGTATGACGGCCACCATAACTTTGGAGCCTAATTTGGTCAGGTTAATCACGGCAAATGAGACTGACGTTTTGCATGCTACTACGTCACACATTTATCTTTCAATTTTCCCGGAAGTGAGTCCCTTCTTGTTTTTAATAAATTTGATATTTGTAATTTTCGGAAAGTTTGCATAAAACCGTCTTACCCCACCCCAAGGGGTAATACGGTTTTGCTCGTGGGGTAAGACGGTCACGCTTTTTAAGCGTAGTTGGTGATGAAGGGCAATAAGAGCAGCAGTGTAAAAAATGGTGTTCTTGTTCTGGAATGTTCTTACCTAGCAATTATGAGTATATTGTTAAGAACATGTCTGTTTAGGTAGGCAAAATTTGCTCAATTCGAATCTCTCCTTAGATAGATACAAACTAGGAATATAACTATGAAAGTATGAATTATTCTTGACACTGCATGCATACTAAAATACTCAACTGACTCTTTTCCCTGTCAACAATGTTGCTGCTCTCAACTCAAGATGTTTGATATCATTTTTTTCAACAACAAAAAATATTTGAATAAGGTTCTGATGGTGAGACAGACACACAGAGCAAACGGTGACCGTCGGTGACCCCACATTCGACAACAACAATGCAGAGCAAATTTTATCGGACGCCATATTGAATCAAGATTCGCCCAGCATTACAAATCAACACTGACTGTGTATGCAATTACCACAGTTGAAGTCAAGTTTTTAACTTCAAGGAGATATACACAAAGGCTTACATAATATAATAGAAATAGTTCCAACCGAGTGTTATTTTAGAAAAATCGAAATTATGAATTAACTACCAAGACCAAACTCACCCGACTTAGCTGGGGCCGTGCGCTCGAAAAGGGACATCATAGTCCTCATTTTGTTCCGCTCGTAGCGTTAGTGGCTTAGCCTACAGAGGGGGTGTCCGTCTTACCTACCCTGGCTGCCTTACCCCACTCTCCCCTTACATGTAACATGTATTGTATGTACAATGACAAAACAGATACAGATATGCTATCGAATACGTTAATTTTGTGGCACACTCCAAAGTACATGTCAAATTTGTTCAATCATGCTTACTTTGCCGTTATACTTCTTTTTAATATGTTGATTAGGCAGTGCTTTGGGAGCCCTCAGTGTAATAATCGGACGTGCCTATTGTCGGACCGTTAACGGTTACCTCAACTCCTCTTCTAAAGTGCTAAGTAAACCTATTGTTTTGTGTTAGCTTTTGTGCAAAATATGTTTGCGAGGATTTTCGCGCCACAAAGGGCTTAAAAAAACAGTCAATGTTGTGCGAAAAGTGCTGTTTTGTATTCAATAGAGGCTTACGGTTTTAAAATTATACTTTGGGGTATTCTTTTTTTCATGGGCTTCATGATTTTTAAGAAGTAAATGCATCGAAAATAATAATTTCAAGATTTAAACAACATGCTTCCCTTGTGTGTTTAATTAACATCAGGTACTTCTTGATGACCATTGGTTCCGGGGGTGGCTCGAGGGTCGTGCGCAGCGTGTAGCAGGGTGTTCCACGCCGCTCCCAGTGACGCACGGGGTGGTACAGGGGAGTACTTTGGGGCCGATTCTGTTTTTATTGTTCACAGATGACTTGACTTCTTTTATTCACCATGGCCAGCTCATTATGTATGCAGACGACGCGCAATTTATTGATGCGGATACTCCGGCTAACGTTGGTGACCTCCGTGTCAGAGTGGAGACCACGCTGGACACTGCCCTAAATTGGTTTACGCAAAATCGTCTCAAAATTAATCCCACTAAAACAGATCTTTTGGTTGTGAAATCTAAGCGACTTTCCATTGACGAAAGTTTTGAAATACGTTTTGGATCGCAAAACATCAGACCTTCTCCTTCTGTTAAAGTCCTCGGGGTAATATTAGACTCTGGTTTAAATTGGGAACTCCAAGTATCTGCCATCGTCAGGCGTTGCTACAGTATACTGGTGGGATTGGCGAAGCTGAGCCATCAATTACCACCCGAGACAAAACAGACCATAATCGAAGGGCTTGTTCATCCCCACATCATATACTGCCTGACTGTGTGGGGAAGCTGCTCAAAAACTCAAAAGTATAGGATACAGAAGGCTTTAAATTTTGGTGCCAGAATCATCACAGGACTGAAAAGGTCACAACACATTTCGCCCTCTCTAAAGTCACTTGGGTGGTTTAAAGTAGAAGAGCTGCTGACTGAACGTGACTTGGTGGTACTCTACCAGATACTGAGGTCGCCGAAGTCGCCCGACCATCTGCGCGCACTTGTGTTGCCTCGTGCAAACGTATCCGACCGGACCACGCGGGGATCAGAGAGCATGATGCTGCAAACTCCACGCGTGCGCACGGAGCTCGCTCGTCGATCATTTCTATGTCGGGCCACCACCGCCTGGAACCGTCTACCAGCTCAGCTTAGGATAGTCGAGTCGCCCGGTCTTTTTCACGCGTGTGTACTGAGATGGCTAAAGGGTGATGGAGTGTAGTTATTTTAAACGTGTTTATTGATTTGTGCTTTTATAATTGTGTTTACTGTATTGACTCTGAAATCGGAAGAGCCACGATGTGGAGATTTTTACGAATACATACATACATACATACAGGTAATCGCCTAGTAACGAAGTCTCCTAAAGGCATTCTTAGCTTTTACCACGGATTGTTTTAACCCGTTTTGACAAGCACAAACAATGACAGCTCTCCTACCAAATGTTCGCATCTTGCCAATGTGATCCTTTTAAAGTCGGTCGGTAGTCCACCTCGCATGCTGTTCGGTCCAATCACATTACTTCCCGGAGCTCGCACTCGGGAGGCGGTGGGTTGTGAGCGTTTTTGCCCCTATACAGTCATCGAGACGTGAATTTGATAATTCGATGGATTTGTTCAGGGTTTGAAGTTTAATATGGGCTTGTGAACAACTGAACGGTTCACCAATAATGCTAGTTAATTTGTGTTGTTTATCAATTTAATTATCAACGTCATGTTTTCGCGAATATGTCAGTATTCAAGGATAATTCGTGAACACTCCTATACTTCCGTGAACACATAGGGCGTTCCTTACTACGCACTTATGGCACGCCATGCCGTGGCTCTTCAGAAACTTTGTGTCTCACAGTTTAATATGGAAATGATAAGCTCAGGCAAAATTATCAGTTTCAAGTTCATCCACGTTTACCAATTTATGGCCGTCACAAATTTATTTAAGGTACCTAAATCAAGCGACCTTAAACTAGGTATGGAATTTAAACGGCTCCTGTTATTACGGGCGAGCGCAAAGCGCTCGCTCGTCCTTCCGTGGTATATGGGACAAATCTGAATATGAACGGGCCGGCCCGGCCCGACCCGACCCGACCCGACCCGACCCGACCCGACCCGACCCGACCCGACCCGACCCGACCCGACCCGACCCGACCCGACCCGACCCGACCCGGCCCGGCCCGACCCGTGGCGACGCTTTTGAGAAGCTAATATCTCTGCAACCGCACGTCCGATTGACAAGCGGGTTTCTTTGCTGAGTAGCCCCATCCACCCTAACCTGTTTGAACCTAACGGTGCCGACTCATGTGGGTGACTACCACTGCGCGTGGCGCGCGCCGCGTGAGGGGTGTTGAAAAGTGTTTTCTCGCAAAAACACCGCAACGGCTGGGCAGATTGTGTTCAAATTTGGTGTGTGGTTAGGGACCTTTCAGCCGCCACTTTCCCCACAAGTCAGGGGTGGGGTGCCTATGCACGTGCGCACGTGCACACCCCTATTCACTATCTCAGGAACGGCTGGGCCGATTGTGCTCGAATTTTGTGTGTGGTTAGGGACTTTTCAGCCGCCGCCTTCCCACGTCAGGGATCTGCACGTGCGCACCTTTTCTTGTATCTCAGAAACTACTTGCCCGATCGAGTTGAAATTCACCATACATTTCCTTCGCGCTCGGTCGTTCATCGCCAACTACGGCGTCTTACTGTTAATTCAAAGTTTGCTTTGCATTTAGTTGCAAAGCACATACAATGGCCAATGTGTTGTTAGACCATGACCAATTGTTTTTGTTGTTTATACATGTAATTATCAACTTCATGTTTTTTTTTGCAAATAGGTCACGTTAAAGGGAATATTCACCTTTTGATCTACTTTTCTGCAATATCTTATGCATCGTGTATGGTATCAAATTGATCGAGTCTCAATTTAAAAATGCAATCACAACTTTTTATATTTCGAAGAGAAAAAAATTGGGGGGAAATTTAACAAACAAATACATATACTTCTTTCGGAGTTCATGATCGGTGTTTTCCCTTCACTTCCTGGAAGCGCGACATATCTGGCGCTTTTCTTTCTTTTGATAACGTCTCTGATCGGTCCCTGAAACAAATCACCGACACTAAATAGGTCGCCGTTGCGTGCCCAAGTCAAATTCCGATTTCATTGCCAGCGTTTTCATTGTTTGTAGATTTGTTTCCCTATTTTGTTCATGATAAGCTAAATCATAGTGTTGTATACAGCCAGAGACAAAACTATACAAAACGCCTAATGTTGAAAACAAATGAACCAATTTTCACAAATTGAGGGTCGCAACCACTAACTAGGCCGTCGTAGCGTGCCCAAGTTAACTGCTAATTTGGTTACCTTATTATTCAATGTTTGTTGATTGTTAAGAATATTAGGGCACATAATCACATACTTACTGGTGACTTTAACTGTAATTTACTGGGCGACGTGGATGCTCCCCATAATTTTTTTTTTACAGTTTTGATCATCATACTCTCTGACTCAGCATATAAAATCACCGACGTACATATCTGGCTCCCTCTTAGACGTCGTGATAGCAAATGATCCCCATATAGTCAGAAAGACTGGTACCAAGCTGTGTCATTTTAGCCCACATAGATTCGTCGTGTCATCCCTCTCTATTCCTCGATTTAGACCAAAGCCCATCGTCATCGAGTGCCGCTCTCTGAGACGTGTAAGCGAGTCGGAGTTCTGCGAGTGTCTGCACGGAGCCGACTGGCAACATGTCTACAGACAACCATCAACGGGTGGCCAATGGCAGTGTTTTCTCGACACATTCGTGCCCGTGCTAGACTTGTTCGCGCCAGTGAAGCGGATGAAAATCCGCAACCCCACAGCCCCACCTATCAGTGACACAACACGTGACCTAATGCGTCAGTGGCGGGCAGCACTGGGCGCCGGCGGCCACACTGAGGAGTACCGCGCGCTGAACCGCTTGGTGCGGTCCGCTATACGTCGGGACGCTCGGGAAGACATTAGCCGCCGCCTGACCGAGGATGGGCCGCAGTCCGTGTACCGGAACATTCGCCAGCACATCGGCTCCAGCAAGAAAGCCCGCATGAGCCCAGCTGTCAGCGCCGACTCACTGAACGAGTACTTTGTGGGAGTGGGTCCACGTGTTGCAGGGGAAGTGGCACAGCGGGGTGATGTACCCGATGATTTTATCTGCCGATTACCACGTGTTAGCTCGTGCTCCTTCACAGTAGAAACCGTTGATATTAACACACTGATCAGCGTGATCTTCAGCATGAAGGATACCCCGGCCTGCGGCACAGACGGGATATCCATCCGATCTTTTAAACTTGGTCTCGACGTGATCTGTGTGCCACTGCTGAACATCATCAACACCTGTTTGGCCAACAATGACTTTCCCGACGCTTGGAAACACTCCATAGTCCATCCAATCCACAAGTCCGGTCCTGTCTCCGATCCTGCGAACTTTCGGCCTATATCCTTAGTCCCAGTCATAGCAAAAATTGTCGAGCGGATTGTTCAGCGTCAACTATATGCATACCTGACACAGAACCATCTTTTTTCTCCGGCTCAGCACGGATTTAGGCCACGTCACTCGACAGAAACCGCGCTGATCACTGTAACCGACCATATTATCTCTGCCACAGACAGAGGGGATATTTCTCTCCTCTGTCTGCTCGATTTAAGTAAGTGTTTTGACGTAATTGACCACTCCAATGCGGTTTCCAGCAATATGTTGTAAGAGTATGTATTGCCTGATATCGATTTGTTGTATTTACATTCAAAAATGTTTATTGACAAAATGAAACGTCCTCGACAACGCCTTCCATATTTGCAAGCCAATACTTTTTTCTATCCATGGTCTGTAATTTTAGCATTTGCGTGAAAAACACGGAGCTCGGATTGAGCCAACCACTCATGGTTTGGCACTTTATTCGAGAAACCTGTCTTCTAAACGTCACTGCTGCTGTCTGGTCGACAGTGGGCGCCGCTCGGTGTCAGATCCGATGTGGGCTTTGCCAAGTTATAAACATTTCGTTTTTAGTGCAGTTTATTTAACATCGCATCTATCGGCAAAACATGCTCAACTCAATGACGAAGTCAGACACGAAATCAGACTGGAAGGAGGTATTAATGGACACTGAACCAGAGACCTCATGAGCGTCGTCTCGTGGCGCATTGGCGATGACGACTTCATTGGAACAGACGAACGGTCGATTTTATTCACATTTCGGGAGATTCCACATCTCTCCCAACTTTCTGGCGAGGCAAATAACATACTTGACCTGCACGTACCTTAACGACAGGCAGAGAGCCTGGCTGACCCTGACTCACTTTAGTAGGGGACGGATACCTTGTGACATGCGATGTGATATTTGATATGGCTAAATGCATATTGTGAAGTTTGACATTTTTACTTTTCTTAATTAGCTTAAGAATGGGCGGTCCATTTAAACCTCAGGCTAACTTACCTGATGGGTGCCAATTTTACTGTCTAAAATCGTATGTATGAACATTATGTTTAGCAGCTCGTTCAGTACTTGTATTTTAAAATATCTCATCGAACAACTTTTGCCAATAACTGAGCTGTACGAAATGCAGGCTGGTTCCTGAGTCACATCTCTTAAGCTTTTAAAGATATGTTAGTGGCGCCATATTTAATGGGTGCAGTCTGCCAGTGCTGGCGATATACTGGAGAAACTGATGCTTCTCGCGTCCACGCCGTCGCTGGACAGTGAACTGGACTGGACTGGACAGTGGACATTCGATTCTGGAACTGCGATCGTTCAGCTTGCCGCCCAGTCCTCTTCTAACAAGGATGCCGCATCCTTTTAGCCACAGAGTCGAATACAACCTCGGTAATTTCCAAAAGAATGAAGAAGGAAATTCCCGTGACCATGCCGAGTAGGCCGCCCAAATTCGCCAGAAACGTGCTGAGCGTGAAGGCTACTTGTTCTTCGACCTGTCCTGTGGTCAGTGCCAGACGAAGCATCACTTGCATGCGACATCTATTCATACGAATTTGGCCAGATTGGAACTTCAGAGCCCTCTTGACGTCATGCCGTTCAGTCTGGTAGGAGACCTGGTTGCAGGCCGGGGGACAGTCGCATCTCTCCAGATCGAGCATCAGATGGCGAGGGACAAACCTTCCTGCGGACATGAGCTTGTCCGCAGGTGGGGCGGCGCTGCTCCGCTGCTGTCCTGCCGATGTGAGAAGAGACCGACCCGAACCGACTTTGCCAGCAGATGGAGAGCTTGATTGACCTGCGCTTACCTTTCCAAAAGGCAGAGGAATTGCTTGATCCTGACTTTCTTTACTGATGGACATGGACCTTTTTGGGGTTTTGTCCACTTTGTCAGGGGTCATAGGAGTTGCCTTGTCTGAGGTAATTTCTTTTAGTACTGATGGGGAGCTCGAACGACCAGAAACCTTGTTCTTCCGTCTTGTCTTAGTCGATATGTTGTCCATATCAGGAAGCTGCCGAGCATTAATCTCCCTCAAATCGCTGATTGATTCAGAAGACTGGTTCTTTTCGCTGGGAGATGGCTGAACAAGTTGCGTCGGACGGGGTCTGCTGAACAAAGCACTTTTTACCAGACACTTGTCTGAAAGCTCTGGGAGCTTATGAAACTTGATCCGATGTAGTTGGCTTTGTCCCATCTGTATCGGACGCCGGCAAAGCGGCAGATGGTCGAGAGGTCCACGCATATCGGGCAGGAACACCCCGGCTGAGACCATGTGCGGCAGCCGGCAGCCGGTGTGCGCCGCCAGTCGCCGCCACAGACACTCCTTCAGACAGTGGGTCAGCGAGTAGCCGGGATCTCCGCGGCAGGGTCGGTGACGCACGTTCACCAGGCGCCGCATCTGGGCTGTGACGCGGAAGCTGGAGACTCCCGGCCTCAGCAGCAGCACGGTGGTCCTGGGCACTGTCGTCCCCAGCTCAGGCGGCAGCAGATCGCCCACGTTCGGCTCCTCGGGCCCGTGCAAGAACAGCCGGTACGAGATGTTGCTGATGTCGGTGAAGAGGGGTGCCACGTGCAGTTGCAGTGTCGCGTCAATCTCGTTGACGCTGCGTGCTTGCAGGTAGGCGCTGGGCTCGAATGTGTAGCAGCGGGTAGGCCAGACGGCTCCCTTAGTGACTGGCATGTAGAACCGCTGTCGCCAGGCGCCCGCAGCCCCCTTGCTGGCGATGCGAGTTGTCTTGAGTTTTCGACCCACGATAATTAGCCGGTTCCCCTCGAAGCTCAGCATCTGAAGCGTAGTTTGGTTATAGAACTCGGTCACCGTCAGTGAGCCGTTTTCGAGCTGTCGTCGTTTCTCATCCAGCAGGTTGAGATCCTTCAGGTGCATGCCGGGGCAGAGGGTGAGTCGCGGAAACGGCGCCAGCCGCCGGACTGAGGAGGAGCTGACCGGCTGCGCGCGGTACTGCGTCCACTGCGACCACACCAGGCCGGTCAGCAGCAGCAGCAGGCTGAGACGCGCCGTCCAGCGCAGCACGAGCCGTGCTGCGTGGGCCGGTCGCTGTCTTCCGCCGCTCCCCAGCGCCGCCCTCCTGTCGACGAAGAGGCTCGAATCCACGGCCGGCCTCCTGGGACCGGCCTGGCCCGACGCCGGAGCGTCCATCCTAACGTGACACCGGGGCGGAGCCGCGTGTCTGTGTGTGTTCCCGGAGCCGACACGGTACCGCTGACCGCTGGGGACGGAACAGCACCGCTGCGGCCGTGGCCGACCGACTCAGCATTTATGCCGTCTGTCGGGCTCATTCACTTCTGTGATCAGAGCTGCAACTGGTTGTAGCGTGTTTACTGCAGGGTAAAGGCTGGTTGCTCGCCAATAGGTCGGCGTGGCTGGCAATAGTGGGGCATATGTCAACTATGACTCAGTGCTGGCACTCAAAGGGATGAGCAATTGGTATCGGATACCTTTTGCGATTCGGACCGACAATCAATAAGACATATTCCTCGTGGCTTTCTTGCATCGTATTCCATGGTTCCGCACTAGGTACTATATAATATAACAATATATAATATAAATGCCCGTTGCCACCATCCGTTTTGCACGTAATGAATAACGCGATACATTACACCTGCGTTTTCTGCTAAGTATCTTTCAAAGAGTTCCTTACAACCGTCATGCAGCACTGCGGTTTGGTCATGAACGGCCCTGCGAAAATTATAAGAACGAACCCTTCCCTCTTGTCGCTCACCGCCACCACCTATCGATTATTTTATATTTTCTTATAAAATTATCCTGTATTCACCCCAGATGCAGTTTTGGCTTTATGCAAGCCTTCGCAGTAAATAACCGCATGCGTGTACAGAATTCAAAGCAACACGTATCAGTTAAATTAATTCCCCAGTTAAAATGAGAAATAAGAGCAACTTTTAATCTCTTTGCTTTGTAGAGCACTAAGAAGTACTGCTTAAAAACTGAACATATTCACGCGGTCCCTCATTCAGACCAATTATTATCGACATAAACATGGGCCTTAGACGTTAAAAAAACGTGATAGTTTACCTAGTGGAGACCGCTTACGACATTTGTTCTTGGCAACTCGCAATCTTCAGTTAAAATTCGGCCTTTTTGCAGTTATCCAACTATAGATTGTACTACATTTTAGTCAAATCCCGCAACAAATAGAGCGCCACCATAAAAGGTATTTTCGAACCATAACATTCCTCTGATTTAAACAAACATGCAGGTTTAAATGCTACGATTGCATACAGTGGCGTCGCCATTTTTTACTGTGGTGGCCAGCCAGTTTTTTTTTTTTTTGGGGGGGGGGGGGGGGAGCTAGGGGTGTGGGGGCCATTCCCATAGGGTTAATGTTAAAATCCTGCGAACCTGTGTGTGTGTGTGTGTGTGTGTGTGTGTGTGTGTGTGTGTGTGTGTGTGTGTGTGTGTGTGTGCGTGTGCGTGTGCGTGTGCGTGTGCGTGTGCGTGTGCGTGTGCGTGTGCGTGTGCGTGTGCGTGTGCGTGTGCGTGTGCGTGTGCGTGTGCGTGCGCGTGCGCGTGCGCGTGCGCGTGCGCGTGCGCGTGCGCGTGCGCGTGCGCGTGCGCGTGCGCGTGCGCGTGCGCGTGCGTGTGTGTGTGTGTGTGTGTGTGTGTGTGCGTGTGCGTGTGCGTGTGCGTGTGCGTGTGTGTGTGTGTGTGTGTGTGTGTGTGTGTAGGTGTGTGTGTGTGTGTGTGTGTGTGTGTGTGTGTGTGTGTGTCGGGGGGGGGGGGGGGTGCTGGACTCCGGCCGGAGCGATCCTGTGCCCTCCTCTCCCGGTGGCGACGCCACTGATTGCATATCTTAGATAACTTCCTTTTTGAAGAAGAAATAAATTGGTTGCAGTTTCGTCTTTATAGATCAAATAGAGGCATCATAAAAAGAGGTCGACTATGACTGCCGGATCGGCACCAATATCATTATTTTAGGAACGATTGCAAATTAGTTGTTTGTTTCGGAGCCGATGGAAAAGAAAAACAGAATATCACGCTTTATCACTATATGACACCTTGTTTTAGAAAACACCGGTGCTCGTACGAGTGTTATTGGTATTCATACACACCAAACATTCAGTTCATTTTGTTTTTCCAAACGGTCAACGCCCGGTCATTCGTTTATGTAGAGTACGCTCGGAGGTTTTGCCGTGACTGCGTACTCCACGCTTAGAGCTTCTTTTCATTGTACAGCTATTCAAAAAGTATTCAGATGTGAATTCAAAACATCTAGCAAGGCGACTTCAACGGTCATCTTGCCTGCTTTGTGTCTTACTTGTGCTCAAATTTCCGTGCCTGAATGCCGAATGAGTGACTAATGTTTGCTGCTTCAGACCTATCTGCTGACGGGTGTAGTACGCTTGCATAGCATGTCTACTTCGGTAACTTATAGTACCATACCATATCCTCTTCAAAACAATCACAATATTACCATGGGCAGCATACAAATTCACTTCTCTCGCGCGCTCGGCAACGCACTTTTGCCTTCCACAATAAACGTCCCCAGAGCCGGTTTGTCCTAGGAAACTCGGCCACGGAGCTCTCGACGAGCGAGCGCGCTGGAGATAACCGACGGGGCCGCTTTCTCGGGACACCCAGCTCTGATGGTGTATGACAGCTCTGCCCTCCACTGAAAAGGATGCTCTCAAATTGCCGGCCCGCTCACGCGATCCAATCTCCCCACTCTTCACATAATACGCCTAATAAAAACGCAACAATGCCCTTTAAGGAAGGTTAATCTGGCCTGAAAGAGTCTAATTTGCTTGATAAACACACCCCTGCGGTGTGGCGTATTGTACACGAGCCGGCGCGGACAGCTGTTTGCTTTCAGCCGCTGATGTTTATTGATGAACTGACGGCGAACGCTGCGGTTTGACGATTGTCACCGCCGCGGCGGAAACGCGTCAAATCGGCGCCGTGTGGGGAGGGTTCCCCGCGCGGCGCGGCAGGGGTCCGCCGTGGCCGAGGGTTGGGCGCAGAATGGCCGCGATCCAGGCCGCCGAGGTCCTATGGAGCGCCGATCAAGTGGCAAACGGACGGAGATGACGTGCTAGAATGGACCTCACGAGGCGCCGATAACGGACATGTCTCCAATGAAGATGCCTGGCATGCCGACGCCGGCTCATGCTATTTGTGTCCATACTACTGGAGTATTTGTATAGTTAATGGCGAGTAGTACAACAATTGGTGCGTCCTATGAGCCGAAACGCTGATTTGCACTTACTGATATAGAGCTCATTATCAAAGAAGTTATCGTGAAAGCATGTGAGTATTCATGAAAAGTGTTTGAAAATTGCTCTTAACTTTGGTCGCCCTGCGCCCATACCCTTAGTATTTCGTAGCAACAATCTATTTTTCGACGTTCCTCATTCCTGGTGCATGCAGTTCGTTTGAATTTGAAGCATTTGAATATTACAACGCAAAAACAAATGTTGACATCACTTAATTATTTGCTAAAATTGGTCTAATTGAGCTTAAACATCATGTCATCACTCAATTTTAAGCGTACGAAAATTGCTCTACACTTTGGTCGCTCATACACTTGGTATTGCGTAAAAACATCTAAATTATTACGCGTGTCAAACTAGTTCACATTCACATTAGGAAACACATTCGCGGACTATTCGGACTAGCATGAAAATTAGCACACAGGTAGAACATGACCTCCTTATTACGCTCATAAAATCTTAGAGTCGCACATTCAAAATCAAAGAATTGAGAGCAGGTTTAAGGTCAAACAGCGAACTATTCGGATTTCCATTCAAATTGGCACACAGGTCGAGCATGACCTCCTTATTACGGTCATACAATATGAGAGTCGCGCATTTAAAACCAAAGGATTTCGAGCAGGTCATAGGTTTAAGGTCAAACAGCGGACTATTCGGATTTGCATGAAAATTGGCTCACATTCACATTCGGCAACACATTCGCGGACTATTTGGATTTGCATGGAAATTAACACACTAGTAGAGAATAAGCTAGCTCATTATTACGCTCATTAAATCTTAAAGTCGCACATTCAAAATAAAAGGATTTAGAGCAGCAGGTCAGATAGGTTTAAAGTCAAACAGCGGACTATTCCGATTTGCATGAAAATTGGCACATGGGTAGATCATGACCTCTTTATCACGCTCATAAAATATTAGAGTCGCACATTTAAAATCAAAGGATTTAGAGCAGGTCATAGGCTTAAGGTCAGACAACGGACTATTCGGATTTGCATCAAAATTGACACACAGGTAAAGCATGACCTTCTTATTACGCTCATACAATCTATGAGCGACCATTTTTCCGGTTTGAAACGATCTCATGAAAAGACCGAGACGCCACCAGGGCGTTGGCTTTCTTCAGCACAGCGTCTACATGGGCACCAAAAGTCAACTTTTCGTCTAATATCACTCCCAGATATCGCATTTCGTGCACTCTTTGAATCCCCTCACTTCCCATCGTGTAAACGCCTGTGATGGGTTTCGTTCGCAGAGTGAGTGAGAGGATTTTACATTTCGCTGGGTTCAGTTTCAACTGCCACGCTGCCGACCACTGGCAGAGCCCATCTATATCAGCCTGCAGGCCGCGAACATCACTAAAACTGTCAACCCTAGCATATGTATAGCTTAAAATCATCGGCAAATAGGAGCCAATCTGAACGTACGACAGATGGCAGGTCATTGACATAGCATGCGAACAGAAGAGGGGACAAACAAAAACTTCTGGCGTCCCCGACAGTACCGGGGCCCACGCTGAGCATTGGCCATTCACAACAACCCGCTGCTCTCTTTGAGACAAGTACGATTTGAGCCAGGACAGTGCTTTTCCGGTCATATGATACGATTTTTCAATTTTTAGAGCCAAGAGTTGATGATTTACACTCTGAAATGCTGAACTATAGTCAGTATAAATTACGTCTGTTTGAGAGCCAGCCGATATGTTGTTCCAGGCCACGCGCAACATCGACCCCAGTTTCGAGACACAGGAACGCCCCGGCATGAAACCATGCTGCTGACTAGTGAGAACCGGGCGCACATGACTCACCAACGTATTGTACACCACCTTCTCCAATATCTTACTGAACAGTGGCAGCAAACTAACGCTTCTGTAATTCGTCGCACAAGACTTATCCCCTTTTTTGAAAATAGGTACGATGTTCGCACGTTTCCAAGCTTTCGGGCAAACGCCTTGTTCAATAGACAAACGACACAACTTTGTCATTGGTACGGCTAGTTCATGCGCACATTCGTGTATGATACGGGCACTCACATCGTCAGGACCACATGCCTTGTTCCTATGTGTGCACAAGAGTATTGCACGGACAAGATCCACTGACACATCAAATGAGGACAGATTACCTATCGCATAATCCGGTGTCGGAGGTATCATATTTACGGCAGGGTCCGATAATTTACTAGCAAACGTGCGGTTCAGTAGCTCAGCTTTCTCACGATCACTTTCAATCTTTCTACCAACGTCTATTAAACAAGGCGTGCTAGAGGTTTTTTTCCTTTTATACACATAAGAAATGTCCAAATACGCTTCGGATTAGATGACAGATCACAAACTGATCCTTTCAGATAAATTGCAAATTTCACACTCGTTAGCCGTTTGAACTGACGCCGCTTCTCGCTGAATACTTGTTGGTTTTCTTCATTGCGGTTCCTCTTCATCCTGCGGTGCGCCGCCTCCTTGTTGAGAGCTGATAGCAGCTCGCGGTCAAACCAGGGAGGCTGACGACGCGACAGTGTTACCACCGGGATGTGGTCACGAATAGCCGATGTGAGGAAGTCGTAAAAAGTCTCTAACGCCTCATCCACCGGCACACCATCCAGCAGATTCCACGGTGTGAACTGCAGAGCCCGCCTCATGGCATCCCAATCGGCCCTTTTGTAGTTCAGTGCTGATTTCCGGGACACCAGCGGAGGTGACTGAGGCACAGCTCTGACGTCACACGTTACTTCCAGGTGGTCAGATGAAATGAGACCCGGCTGGACGATCGCGCTGGCTTCGATCCTTTTGCCGACGATAAGATCCAGATAGTTCTGTCCGCGGGTCGGTTGAGTGACGTACTGCGTAAATCCGGCCACGTTGCAGCAGTCGAGAAACTGTGTGGCACGAGTAGACCGGCGGATTATCTCGGGTGCTGCTCCAACCTCTTGTCCCCGACGCGGCCTCCAGGTGACGTCCGGAACATTGAAGTCCCCGGCGGCCAGCACAGCTCTCGTAGGCGCGCAGACTGGACGACATTCTGCAGGGCAGTCATTGTGGTAGCCAATGCTGCATTGTCATACGGTGGACAGTAGCAGATGGCCAGAATTATCCCTGGTTTGGTCTTCAATTCCACCACAAGCATTTCCGCTCCGACAGGTTCCAGGTCCTCTCTCCGCTCTGGTCTTAGCTAGCTGTTGATCAGGCAGGCAACGCCGCCACCGGCCCGGTTCTCTGGGTCTCTCCTGAAGAGGACGTGGCTGTGCAGCGCCGCCTCGATCTCTGACGAGAGCACTGTGCCGTTAAGCCACGTCTCAGTCAGTGCTATGACGTCTGAGTTTTGCAGCGACGGTGCCGCCTGATGCCGGTCGCCCAGTTTGTTGTTTTATGCTTTGGACGTTCTGCAGTAGCATCGATATGGTATTGCCACTGTCAGGTGCTGATGGTGGCCCCGGATTCATTTCAATGTCACCGCTCAGCCTTGGTAGGTCGCAACGGACTTGCCGTCATATCGTACGCGCGCTCGGTGGTATCGTCCCGTCCGGACAGACGTTGCTGTAGGGTTCACGTTACGCAGAGCCGGGGCCGACAGACGGGTGACGCCTCTGGTGGAGTTCGGAGAACCAGTGCTGTTGGCCATGAAGGGAGCGATAGGTGGCGCCATCGTCTCCCAGGTGAAACCAACCAGCAGCAGGAAGCACGCCGCGCCGACGAAAAAGACCGGCGGCGGGCGGTCTCGAACTCGGTCCACCTGGCTGCAGCGCAGCCCGTTCCTCCGTTCCTCCGCCCCGCCACCCGGCTGCTGATTCGCGTGGCCTCGGTACTTCTGTCGGTCCAGAGCTCCTGGGTATCTCCGCAGTGACCCGTCATGTTTAAGATGACATGGGTGTACCCTCAACCGAGACCGATTATAAATCACCTATTGTCGGCCACGTACAATTGCTAGAGCAAAAGTAGTACGAACAAAACTTTAGCCATCACCTGAAGAATGTCAGGGTCAGTACTCGTAGCTCTGTCCCTACCATTTTGCACAGTATCACACTTTTCCAACGGAGCGTCAGCACACCGACCCATCGGCACGCCCCCTCGCGGCTAATAGTCCGCTGTATGACTTTAAACCCATCTGACTTGCTCTAAATCCTTTGATGTTGAATGTGCGACTCTAAGATTGTATGAGCGTAATAAGGAGGTCATGCTCTACCTGTGTGCCAATTTGCATGCAAATCCAAATAGTCCGCTCTTTGACCTTAAACCTATGGCCTGCTCTAAATGTGAGCCAATTTCCTTTTATTTTGAATGTGCGACTCTAAGATTTAATGAGCATAATAAGGAGGTCATGCTCTACCTGTGTACCAATTTTCATGCAAATCTGAATAGTCCGCTGTTTGACCTTAAACCTATGACCGGCTCTAAATCCTTTGACTTTGAATGTGCGACTCTAATATTTTATGAGCGTAATAAGTAGGTCATGCTCTACCTGTGTGCCAATTTTCATGCTAATCCGAATAGTCCGCAAATGTGTTTCCGAATATGAATGTGAATGTGAGCTAGTTTGGCACGCGTTAAGTTATTGTCACTTTACAACCTTCAACAAATATAAACAAAAACGTCAGATACGTCGCGCTCTCAATAGTGGAGGGAAACCACCGATCATGAACTCCGAAATAAATATATGTACCTGTTTTTTTCTTCAATTCCCCCCCCCCCATTGAAATATAAAAAGTTGTTATTTCACTTTTAAATGGACATTCCCACCTTTCTGAAAATTGTAAAATATACGCCGGTTGTGGTGCAAAATAATGAAGTAAGTAATAATGAAGTAAGTAAGTATGGAAAACATGAAGTAAGTGCTGCTTAAAACGATTATGATATTTTCTCTCTCGAAAACGTCACTTAACTTAATACAAATTAAGTTTTAAATTTGGGGGTGATGACGTCATTATTGAGCAATAGACAACCTTTAAGCTGCCAAATGATATGGCACAATGTGTTCAGGCACTTCTTGCGACTTGAATACAAACAAGCATTTTCTTATCACGGTTTTCGAAAATAAGCGCCTACAAGAAAGAAGAAAAAAAATGAAACGAAATCACAACATAACTTATTAAATATTTGTATAGGAAAATAGGAACCTGTCGTGAAATGCAATAGCATGACGCACTCACCTGAACACCGTAGCTGAAATATTTGTTACGCCGCACACAACACAGCGCATTCGAGGGCCGAGGCATATTTGTTCTTATATTATTCTCCAATTAAAATCCGAAATATCAAAACCACTTGCATTCAAAACTATTGACAGAGCTCCGATCTAGTCAAATGTCAGCACGGCGTGACACATCACTCATCCATTGAACTTCGCGATCATAGAAAATCAAAACAAACCAGACCCTCAAGGCTTATCTCTAAACAGGTACTCACGGCGGTGACGAGAGATGACGTCATCGGAACAAAACTACCAAATAAGGGTTGGCCTTACTTAGGCCCACATTTAAAGATCAAACTTGAATTCCTCTAAGACCAGATAACTGTGTTTGTTGTATATGATACCTTCCCAAATGGCACTACATAGCCACTAACTTGGCTATCTCAACTAAAAGCTAATGTTAAGGTGGGAATGTCCTTAAAGGGAATAGTTCACCTTCGGGATTTTTTTTCAGAACACGATTTTATTATATTTTTTAATACAGTTTCTTTTTTTCTTTTACAAAATGGTCCTACATCGCGCCAATTCAGGACAGAAGGTCGTATATGATTAATTGTATGGTGTGCGTTATTGGTCTGCGCATGCTCCATGCAGTGTTGGCACTTTCAGATGGTACGGTATATCATATATGCGCCGCATTCCTTCGCCAAAAAGTCAAATATCTTCGGCTGGAGAGTCTTTTCAGCCAATTAAAGTTGCATATAAGGATTTCTCAACACGGCTACAAAACTGCTATTTCAGTTCAAACCCCCATGTTGAAGGTGAACTATTTCCTTTAAATTGAGACTCGATCAATACCATACATGTTGCATAATATAATGCAGAAAAATAAATCAAAAGGTATTTTTCCCTTTAATCCCTTGAATTTCCCTTTAATTAAGGACAAAAATAAATTAAACGAGCCATTCGCAGACATTTGCGGCCACCGACGGTGCCTTTAGGCAGGGCTGGTCACTGCGACCCCACACTATTCTCCGTTTAGGCAGGACTGGTCACTGTGACCCCACACTATTCTCCGTTTAGGCAGGACTGGTCACTATGACCCCACACTATTCTCGGTTTAGGCAGGACTGGTCACTGTGACCCCACACTATTCTCCGTTTAGGCAGGACTGGTCACTGTGACCCCACACTATTCTCCGTTTAGGCAGGACTGGTCACTGTGACCCCACACTATTCTCCGTTTAGGCAGGACTGGTCACTGTGACCCCACACTATTCTCCGTTTAGGCAGGACTGGTCACTGTGACCCCACACTATTCCCCGTTTAGGCAGAACTGGTCACTATCACCCCACACTATTCTCCGTTTAGGCAGGACTGGTCACTGCGACCCCACACTATTCTCCGTTTAGGCAGAACTGGTCACTATGACCCCACACTATTCTCCGTTTAGGCAGGACTGGTCACTGTGACCCAACACTATTCTCCGTTTAGGCAGGACTGGTCACTATGACCCCACACTATTTTCGGTTTAGGCAGTACTGGTCACTATGACCCCACACTATTATCCGTTTAGGCAGGACTGGTCACTATGACCCCACACTATTATCCGTTTAGGCAGGACTGTACACTGTGACCCCACACTATTCTCGGTTCTTTTCAGACGCGTCTGGTAAGCGCCGTCAGCTGATTTTCCCTAAGGGTCTGGACCTGAACCGTCCGAAGCGGTGTCGCACCAGCTTCAGCGCTGATCAGCTGCGGTTGCTGGAGCAGGCGTTCCAGGCCAACCAGTACCTGGTGGGCAGTGAGCGGCGCCGACTGGCCGACACACTCCACCTCTCCGAGACACAGGTGAGACGACGCGTCACCATTCCTCATCTCATACCGATACACAGGTAAGACGCGTCACCATTCCTCATCTCATACCGAGACACAGGTGACACGCGTCACCATTTCTCATCTCATACCGAGAGACACAGGTGAGACGACGCGTCACCATTCCTCATCTCATACCGAGACACAGGTGAGACGCGTCACCATTTCTCATCTCATACCGATACACAGGTGAGACGACGCGTCACCATTCCTCATCTCATACCGAGACACAGGTGACACGCGTCACCATTCCTCATCTCATACCGAGACACAGGTAAGACGCGTCACCATTCCTCATCTCATACCGAGACACAGGTGACACGCGTCACCATTTCTCATCTCATACCGAGAGACACAGGTGAGACGACACGTCACCATTCCTCATCTCATACCGAGACACAGGTGAGACGACGCGTCACCATTCCTCATCTCATACCGAGACACAGGTGAGACGACGCGTCACCATTCCTCATCTCATACCGAGACACAGGTGAGACGACGCGTCACCATTCCTCATCTCATACCGAGACACAGGTGAGACGCGTCACCATTCCTCATCTCAAACCGAGACACAGGTGACACGCGTCACCATTTCTCATCTCATACCGAGAGACACAGGTGAGACGCGTCACCATTCCTCATCTCATACCGAGACACAGGTGAGACGACACGTCACCATTCCTCATCTCATACCGAGACACAGGTGAGACGCGTCACCATTCCTCATCTCATACCGAGACACAGGTGAGACGCGTCACCATTCCTCATCTCATACCGAGAAACAGGTGAGACGCGTCACCATTCCTCATCTCATACCAAGACACAGGTGAGACGACGCGTCACCATTCCTCATCTCATACCGAGACACAGGTGAGACGCGTCACCATTCCTCATCTCATACCGAGAGACACAGGTGAGACGCGTCACCATTCCTCATCTCATACCGAGACACAGGTGAGACGCGTCACCATTCCTCATCTCATACCGAGACACAGGTGACACGCGTCACCATTTCTCATCTCATACCGAGACACAGGTGAGACGACACGTCACCATTCCTCATCTCATACCGAGACACAGGTGAGACGACGCGTCACCATTCCTCATCTCATACCGAGACACAGGTGAGACGCGTCACCATTCCTCATCTCATACTGAGACACAGGTGAGACGACACGTCACCATTCCTCATCTCATACCGAGACACAGGTGAGACGCGTCACCATTCCTCATCTCATACCGAGACACAGGTGAGACGCGTCACCATTCCTCATCTCATACCGAGACACAGGTGAGACGCGTCACCATTCCTCATCTCATATCAAGACACAGGTGAGACGATGCGTCACCATTCCTCATCTCATACCGAGACACAGGTGAGACGCGTCACCATTCCTCATCTCATACCGAGACACGGGTGAGACGCGTCACCATTCCCCATCTCATACCGATACACAGGTGAGACGCGTCACCATTCTTCATCTCATACCGAGACACGGGTGAGACGCGTCACCATTCCTCATCTCATACCAAGACACAGGTGAGACGACGCGTCACCATTCCTCATCTCATACCGAGACACAGGTGAGACGCGTCACCATTCCTCATCTCATACCGAGACACAGGTGAGACGCGTCACCATTCCTCATCTCATACCGAGACACAGGTGAGACGCGTCACCATTCCTCATCTCATACCGAGACACTGGTGAGACGCGTCACCATTTCTCATCTCATACCGAGACACAGGTAAGACGCGTCACCATTCCTCATCTCATACCGAGACACAGGTGAGACGCGTTACCATTCCTCATCTCATACCGAGACACAGGTGAGACGCGTCACCATTCCTCATCTCATACCGAGACACAGGTGAGACGACGCGTCACCATTCCTCATCTCATACGAAGACACAGATGAGTGCGTCACCATTTCTCATCTCATACCGAGACACAGGTGAGATGCGTCACCATTCCTCATCTCATACCGAGACACAGCTGAGACGCGTCACCATCTCATACCGAGACACAGGTGAGACGCGTCACCATTCATCATCTCATACCGAGACACAGATGAGACGCGTCACCATTCCTCATCTCATACCGAGACACAGGTGAGACGCGTCACCATTCCTCATCTCATACCGAGACACAGGTGAGACGACGCGTCACCATTCCTCATCTCATACCGAGACACAGGTGAGACGACGCGTCACCATTCCTCATCTCATACCGAGACACAGGTGAGACGCGTCACCATTCCTCATCTAATACCGATACACAGGTGAGACGACACGTCACCATTCCTCATCTTATACCAAGACACAGGTGAGACGACGCGTCACCATTCCTCATCTCATACCGAGACACAGGTGACACGTGTCACCATTTCTCATCTCATACCGAGAGACACAGGTGAGACGCGTCACCATTCCTCATCTCATACCGAGACACAGGTGAGACGACGCGTCACCATTCCTCATCTCATACCGAGACACAGGTGAGACGCGTCACCATTCCTCATCTCATACCGAGACACAGGTGAGACGACGCGTCACCATTCCTCATCTCATACCGAGACACAGGTGACACGCGTCACCATTTCTCATCTCATACCGAGAGACACAGGTGAGACGCGTTGCCATTCCTCATCTCATACCGAGACACAGGTGAGACGCGTCACCATTCCTCATCTCATACCGATACACAGGTGAGACGATGCGTCACCATTCCTCATCTCATACCGAGACACAGGTGAGACGCGTCACCATTCCTCATCTCATACCGAGACACAGGTGAGATGACACGTCACCATTCCTCATCTCATACCGAGACACAGGTGAGACGCGTCACCATTCCTCATCTCATACCGAGACACAGGTGAGACGCGTCACCATTCCTCATCTCATACCGAGACACAGGTGAGACGACGCGTCACCATTCCTCATCTCATACCAAGACACAGGTGAGACGCGTCACCATTCCTCATCTCATACGGAGACACAGGTGAGACGACGCGTCACCATTCCTCATCTCATACCGAGACACAGGTGAGACGACGCGTCACCATTCCTCATCTCATACCGAGACACAGGTGAGACGACGCGTCACCATTCCTCATATCATACCGAGACACAGGTGAGACGCGTCACCATTCCTCATCTCATACCGAGACACAGGTGAGACGCGTCACCATTCCTCATCTCATACCGAGACACAGGTGAGACGCGTCACCATTTCTCATCTCATACCGAGACACAGGTAAGACGCGTCACCATTCCTCATCTCATACCGAGACACAGGTGAGACGCGTTACCATTCCTCATATCATACCGAGACACAGGTGAGACGCGTCACCATTCCTCATCTCATACCGAGACACAGGTGAGACGACGCGTCACCATTCCTCATCTCATACGAAGACACAGATGAGATGCGTCACCATTCCTCATCTCATACCGAGACACAGGTGAGATGCGTCATCATTCCTCATCTCATACCGAGACACAGCTGAGACGCGTCACCATCCATACCGAGACACAGGTGAGACGCGTCACCATTCATCATCTCATACCGAGACACAGATGAGACGCGTCACCATTCCTCATCTCATACCGAGACACAGGTGAGACGCGTTACCATTCCTCATCTCATACCGAGACACAGATGAGACGCGTCACCATTCCTCATCTCATACCGAGACACAGGTGAGACGCGTTACCATTCCTCATCTCATACCGAGACACAGGTGAGACGCGTCACCATTCCCCATCTCATACCGAGACACAGATGAGACGCGTCACCATTCCTCATCTCATACCGAGACACAGGTGAGACGCGTCACCATTTCTCATCTCATACCGAGACACAGGTGACACGCGTCACCATTCCTCATCTCATACCGAGACACAGATGAGACGCGTCACCATTCCTCATCTCATACCGAGACACAGGTGAGATGCGTCACCATTCCTCATCTCATACCGAGACACAGGTGAGACGACGCGTCACCATTCCTCATCTCATACCGATACACAGGTGATGCGCGTCACCATTCCTCATCTCATACCGAGACACAGGTGAGACGTGTCACCATTCCTCATGAGATGCGTCACCATTCCTTATCTCATACCGAGACACAGGTGAGATGCGTCACCATTCCTCATCGCATACCGAGACCCAGGTGAGACGCGTCACCATTCCTCATCTCATACCGAGACACAGGTGAGACGCGTCACCATTCCTCATCTCATACCGAGACAGGTGAGACGCGTCACCATCTCATACCGAGACACAGGTGAGACGCGTCACCATTCCTCATCTCATACCGAGACAGGTGAGACGCGTCACCATCTCATACCGAGACACAGGTGAGACGCGTCACCATTCCTCATCTCATACCGAGACAGGTGAGACGCGTCACCATTCCTCATCTCATACCGAGACAGGTGAGACGCGTCACCATTCCTCATCTCATACCGAGACAGGTGAGACGCGTCACCATCTCATACCGAGACACAGGTGAGACACGTCACCATTCCTCATCTCATACCGAGACACAGGTGAGACGACGCGTCACCATTCCTCATCTCATACCGAGACACAGGTGAGACGACGCGTCACCATTCCTCATCTCATACCGAGACACAGGTGAGACGCGTCACCATTCCTCATCTCATACCGAGACAGGTGAGACGCGTCACCATCTCATACCGAGACACAGGTGAGACGCGTCACCATTCCTCATATCATACCGAGACACAGGTAAGACGACGCGTCACCATTCCTCATCTCATACCGAGACACAGGTGAGACGCGTTACCATTCCTCATCTCATACCGAGGAACACATGTGAGATGCGTCACCATTCCTCATCTCATACCGATACACAGGTGATACGCGTCACCATTCCTCATCTCATACCGAGACACAGGTGAGGTGCGTCACCATTCCTCATCTCATACCGAGACCCAGGTGATACGCGCCACCATCTCATACCGCGACACAGGTGAGACGCGTCACCATTCCTCATATCATACCGAGACCCAGGTGAGACGCGTAACCATCTCATACCGAGACACAGGTGAGACGCGTCACCATTCCTCATATCATACCGAGACACAGGTGAGACGCGTCACCATTCCTCATCTCATACCAAGTCACAGGTGAGACGACGCGTCACCATTCCTCATCTCATACCGAGACACAGGTGATACGCGTCACCATTCCTCATCTCATACCGAGACACAGGTGATACGCGTCACCATTCCTCATCTCATACCGAGACACAGGTGAGACGCGTCACCATTCCTCATATCATACCGAGACAGGTGAGACGACACGTCACCATTCCTCATCTCATACCGAGACACAGGTGAGACGCGTCACCATCTCATACCGAGACACAGGTGAGACGCGTCACCATTCCTCATCTCACACCAAGACACAGGTGAGACGCGTCACCATTCCTCATCTCATACCGAGACACAGGTGACACGCGTCACCATTTCTCATCTCATACCGAGACACAGGTGAGACGCGTCACCATTCCTCATCTCATACCAAGACACAGGTGACACGCGTCACCATTCCTCATCTCATACCGAGACACAGGTGAGACGACGCGTCACCATTCCTCATCTCATACCGAGACACAGGTGAGACGCGTCACCATTCCTCATCTCATACCGAGACACAGGTGAGACGCGTCACCATTCCTCATCTCATACCGAGACACAGGTGAGACGCGTCACCATTCCTCATCTCATACCAAGACACAGGTGACACGCGTCACCATTCCTCATCTCATACCGAGACACAGGTGACACGCGTCACCATTCCTCATCTCATACCGAGACACAGGTGAGACGCGTCACCATTCCTCATCTCATACCGAGACACAGGTGAGACGCGTCACCATTCCTCATCTCATACCAAGACACAGGTGAGACGACGCGTCACCATTCCTCATCTCATACCGAGACACAGGTGAGACGCGTCACCATTCCTCATCTCATACCGAGACACAGGTGAGACGACGCGTCACCATTCCTCATCTCATACCGAGACACAGGAGAGACGCGTTACCATTCCTCATCTCATACCGAGACACAGGTGAGACGCGTCACCATCTCATACCGAGACACAGGTGAGGCGCGTCACCATTCCTCTCCTTGACACAGGTGAGACGCGTCACCATTCCTCATCTCATACCGAGACACAGGTGAGGCGGGTCACCATTCCTCTCCTTGACACAGGTGAGATGTGTCACCATTCCTCATCTCATAGTGTGCTCCGAATCATTACCTGGCAGCTTGTGTTTGATCGCACTATACACATTAACAATGGCTCGTGTCACTAGCATGGGTTCCGCCGCCCGGGGGGGGGGGGGGGGGGGGGTCCACCAACTTTCCGGATTGGAAAGCATCGCCTTTAGAATAGTCAGACTTCCCCATCTTTTGGTAGCTGGTGGAGCCTTTGGTCGCTAACATTTAAGGTCATATTTTTGCGGTGATTGTTGTTAGGAATATTGTATAGTTCATGGTACTTTTATAGGTATTCACCAGCCTTCTTCGTTGAGAGCGTCAATTCTGACCCTGGTGTGCACATCGCTTTCAGATCAAAGTATGGTACCAGAACCGTCGAACTAAGTGCAAGAAACAAAAGGACAAGACACCGCCGACTCCGGATATGATGCCTACGATTCAGACTCCATGGTGCCTCCCAGCCCAAACCCAAACCATGCCGGTGCTGCCTCTGGTGTCAGCTTCATCTACTACGACTGCCAGAAACCATCACGAGGTGGCAGCAGGAGCGTCAGTTACGGGACCTCGCCTGCTGTGCCCCGGGGACTGGCACGGCAGAGCCGGCTTGCCACAGTATTGTCCTCGGCCCTGCTGGCCTTTCGATGTGCGTCAGATAAACGCTGTGCCCTACTTCGCGCATGTTCCGTACAGGTGGAGCATGAAGCCGTGTTAAGATGCACCGACGAGGAAGTCTCACACCCTGCAGTCGCGGCTTGTTATGTTATATATAGGTACTCCGCTCTTTTCATTCGTTTTTTCAGTCATCCAACCAGCCCTGTGGAAACATTCGTACAGCCAGCTAGGAGCTTTTTAGCGATTGTTTTGTGATCGTTTTCAGATGGACTACATTGCCGATGAAAAACGTAGAGTATAGCTGCATGACGTCCTGGATGCTCTTAGCTGTCTGCAACAGTATTTTCGGGACTAGAAATGTCATCGTTGTTCCAGCTAGACATTAATACAACTATGGTAAGAAAATGAACACATTTTCGAAATCCTTAGATTGCCTATCGCCTGATACCTGATTTATTTGGTTGTTTTTATCTTCACAAATAAAAATAAAAATTATATAAATGTTCTTTACTTTGACTGAGGAAGACATTTTAATTTCCATCGACACTGGGATGCATCTGTCAATACAAAACAGGCACACAGCTCATACACTGCACACGAGACACTGAAAAGCATGGGCGTCGGAAGCGGGGGGGGGGGGGGGACGCGTCCTCCAACATTTTCGGGTTTTAACGTTACGCCTATGGGCGTTGCATGGAAAGAATCAACTTCAAAATGCCTCCGTCCCCCAACTTTCGGAAGGTGGCGACGCCCTTGCTGATAAGGTCTTAAAGGAAATAGTTCACCTTCAACATGGGTTTTGAACTGAAATAGCAGTTTTGTAGCCCGTGTTGAGAAATCCTTATCTGGAACTTTTCTTGGCTGAAAAGACTCTCCAGCCGAAGATATTTGACTTTTTTGGCGAAGGAATACGGCGCATATATGATGTACCGTACCGTCTGAAAGTACCAGCACTGCCATGGAGCATGCGCAGACCAATAACGCACACCATAACATTAATAATTTACGACCTTCTGTCCTGAATTGGCGTGATGTAGGACCATTTTTGAAAATAAAAAAAAGAAACTGTATTACAAAATATAATACAATCGTGTTCTGAAAAATTTCCCGAAGGTGAACTATTTCCTTTAACGGAAGAATGAGATACACATTTTAGACATATACGAAGCGTGCAATGTACTTCACTGCTTTTAATTTGCTCGACAGTGAATAGGTATGTAACGAAAGAGCAAAAGTTCCCTTTTTGGAATTTTAATGAGAACTGATGAGCGCAAACTTGAAACAGTGTTTAATTTGTGCTGGTGTTTTGTCTTTTATGAAGCTCACACTTTTCTTCTACTTTTTTCTTGACAAAGCGCTGGGATAAAACGCAAGAGCTTATGCAATGGTCAGATTGCCTCGACGACCAGACAGTTTATCATTCGATTTCGATTCTATTCTATTTTTCTATTATTCTAGATTCTATTTTTTTTCCGTTCGTTGTTATATGGCTTTGCTCAATGCATAAAACACTGGACGCACGGCACAGGTGAGTTCATCGTGCAGTGTCAGCTGGCTCCACCTTCGTCCAAGCTGAAAGCTCGGACGAAATTACAAACCTTGATAATGGATCAAATAGATCTATCGACAAAATATGAGAGGTGGATATGGGGTCCCGGTGGATTAGTATGCAAAATGGTGCTTAATATCTCGGATCCCAATGGATCCTTAGACCATTTTTTGAATCCATTCATCCATTATTTCAGTAGATCTGGGAACTAGATCTTTGGATTGGATTCCGGGATCATTTGTTTCAGATTCACACACATATCCGATTGCAGCACTGGCTGATCTAGAACGGCGAAAATGTTCGGTTGAGGGTGAGGGGCAAATCGCAAAAAGTCCGACACGATTCCAAAATCCATCTGGATTCGCTTGCATGCGCGTAAAAGGTTGGTTTCAAACAAACTTTCTTCCATAAAGTAATTTAGATTATTTATATTTCTTTTAAAATCAAGGAATGTGTGAACTTCGGCCGACTTCAGACACTACCTAAATGTGTTTAATCTACCTGCTGAATATCTGACCTAGACGTGTGGTATTATCTAGCTAGACCTTTATTGTGGAATCCATGGAGTTGTAAGAATTATATCATGATTATCTCTTTCTCGAATTTTATTTTATTTGCGCAGGGTCTTGCAGCGCATATGGCTGTTGCGAACAACGTTATGGGATCTCGCAAATTCTGGACATTTTGAATAATTTCCTTCGTTTTATGATATTATAGATCCTGTATTTGTAAACGTTCGGGTCGCCGATCTTCTCAGATCCTGGATTTTCGATTTTGTTGCTCGGGATGTTGCTGGATCTTAGATCATTCTATTTTTACTGCTGGGCCCAGTTAAATCCCAGGCGTTTCGAAGCTTTTGCCGTGGGTTCTTGCTGGATTTTAATTCCCTAAGAACAAATTCTGCAGGATCCTCAGGATTCCGATTTTTCAAACGCTGTTAACGCTTGTCTGATGATCACCTTTGATAATTAAATAAGTTCCTATATAACACGGTGATGCTTCAACGAATCTTACATTTAATTGTGCAATTGGATTAGTTGATTGATTGAATAAAACTTATTCCCAACAATGAAATAACTTGATAATTGATGGAAGCGTTTTTTGTATCTCTTCAAACTGGTGCTGTAGGTGACAAATACGACAAAACGATTGGTACAAAGCAATTGTGTTTTTTTCTACGCTAGAATAGCTGCTTTATTTAAAATAATTTAATTCCGAACTGCGGCTGAGGTAAATTTGTGTTTAGAGTTTGGATGAGGAAAAGCCTATTATGTCCCGTGAAATATCAAGCTTTTGGCGTATGCCATCATTGCTAGAGCTCGTAACTAAAAAGCTAGCCATTTTAATTTCACACTTCGTCAAACATCAACCGGCAAGCATATGATCATTTGTCCTGATTTTTTTTTGTATTGAGTTGGAACTTGGATGCTAAGTTACCAGTAAGGCGCGGTAGTTGGCGATGAACGAGCGAGCGCGAAATACATGTATCGTGAATTTCAACCCGATCGGGCAAGTAGTTCCTGAGATGCAAAAAAAGTGCGCACGTGCGCACGTGCAGAGGCACCCCACCCATGACTTGTGCGTAGGCGGCGGCGGAGGGGTGCCTAACCACACACCAAATTTGAACACAATCGGCTCAGCCGTTCCTGAGATATATAATAGGGGTGTGCACGTGCGCACGTGCAGAGGCACCCCATCCCTGACTTGTGGGAAACTGGCGGTTGAGAGGTCCCTAACCACACACCAAATTTGAACACAATCGGCTCAGCCGTTCCTGAGATACAGAAAAGGGATGTGCACGTGTGCACGTGCAGAGGCACTCCACCCCTGACTTGTGGAAAGGCAACGGCTGAGAGGTCCCTAACCACACACCAAATTAGAACGCAATCGGTTCAGCCGTTGCAGAGTTGTTGCGAGAAAACACTTTACAACACCCCTCACGCGGAACGCGCCACGCGCAGTGGTAGTCACTTACATGAGTCGGCACTAGTCTCAAACAGGGTAGGTTGGATGGGGCTCAGCAAAGAAGTCAGCTTGTCAATCTGACGTGTGGTTGCAGATATATGAGCTTCTCAAAAGCGTCGCCACGGGTCGGGCCGGGCCGGGCCAGGCC
>JAXIVJ010014561.1:0-30000 GCA_036785665.1 Chirona hameri
AGAGAGAGAGAGAGAGAGAGAGAGAGAGAGAGAGAGAGAGAGAGAGAGAGAGAGAGAGAGAGAGAGAGAGAGAGAGAGAGAGAGGAGAGAGAGAGAGAGAGAGAGAGAGAGAGAGAGATATATTTCTTTATTTGCAGACTCGAGGTCCATTAAGACATAGTTTGACAAAATCACACATACAGCGCATCCGTCCATACTTTTCCTCACAGAGGAACGGACGGCCAGATCGCTGTGAAACAACATTGATACAATATGATATGTCAGTCTGCCCAAGGCGAGTCGTGAAACCAAAGACAGCTTTGCGATACAAAACACTGAAATTATAAATTCGCTCATTTACAAACATGCTGGAGGCACTACAAAAACGGTCATACCCAAAAACCATTCTGGCAGCATTGTTGAAGCAAACAATACATTTTCTTAACACAGTTGCATGATAAGAGTGCCACAGATGTACATTACAAATATTAGGACAATACGCACTATACAAATATTTTTTTAACAGAAACTGAACACATGGAAAACTTTCTAATCAGGGAGTTGGCCCGACAACATAAGAGGCGATACTGGTGGCGCAACTCCAGATCATCAGCTTTTGAAGGAGTGTTCGAAATATTAAAACCAAGGTATTTATAACTCGCAACATACAACAGTACACTACCGCATAACATAATATCAGGTAGGACCATATTCTTAAACAGGTTCGGAAGTAATGCCATGGAAACGGTTTTCTTCGTATTAAATAATATATCATGATTTTCTGCATACTCTGCACATATATCAATCATTTTTTGCAAGCCTTGTGGCGTCGGTGAAAGTAACATCATATCGTCTGCATAACAAAGATGGTTAACACTACCCAAATATCGGCATCCTACCCCACTCATATCTAATTGTTCTGAGAGACCATCAGTGTAAACGTTGAACAAATAGGGGGATAATATTTCCCCCTGTCTGACTCCATTCTTCACAGAAAATCCTCCCGTGAGATGGTCACCCCACAGCACATGACATTTCTGCGATTCGTACCATGTTCCAAGCAGCCGTACAATGTCAATATTCATACCTCTACGTAAAAGCTTGTTAAACAATGTCCAGTGATTTACCCTATCAAATGCCTTCCGAGCATCCAAGAAGCAGACAAAAACAGGACTTCTGTTTCGCAGATCTACAATTTCCTTAAAAACATACACGGCCATATCAGTTGAATGTTTCTCCTTAAATCCAAATTGATGATCACCAGTAACTAGATAAGATTTACAGCGAATCAAGATCACTCTTTCCAGGATCTTTGAGCTCACAGTTGCCAGGGCAATAGGCCTATAATTGTCTTTATCGGACACATTACCAGTCTTATCCTTAACAATAGGACTCAGGATCACCTTTGAAAAAGAAGGAGGCAAGAAAGTATCATTTAACATCATCGAAAAACACAGTGAAAGGTGAGTAGCACAAGGAACACCAGCAAATTTAAAATGTTCTGCACACAGCTCATCACACCCAGACGAGCGACCAGAGGACAATTCGTAGATTGATTTCAGAACCTCAGGTACAGCAATTGGTGCAGTCCTTGAGTCAGAAACATTCAGCTGTCTTAGTACATCATCTCTGGAGCTATCATCATGTACGCTATTCAGAATATCAGAAAAATGATCTTTCCACATATTTGCAATATTCGCCTCACCACTGAGACCTGACACAGATTGAGCGAGAGGAGGAGCACTGTTAAGCCTCCGGACCTCTTTCCAAAAAGTAGTCATATTACGCGGATTATTTACAAACTTATCTGCCAGTACCTTAGCTCTCAGATCTTTCTCATTTTTTAAACAAAAACGGAGGGCATATTTAAACTGTGATTTCGCAATGCACAGCTGACTGTAGATATAGCCCTGACGAGGTTTACCTACCAACGCCCAGAGAGAGTAAAGATCACCGTAGAGTATATGCTTGTCATCCACGAACTCAGTCCACCCTGGGATGATACGTTTACCACGAGCGTGTTTCCTGTTAGCAATATAGGAGCGAGAGGCATTCCTAAGACATTTTATAATCTTTTCATAGTATGCACTGATAGCAGTGTTATGCACCTGACATGCACGAGTATGACAGTACAAAACACCATATGGGACATCGATATTGGAAAGCTCTTCTTTAACAAACCTGGCATACTCATTTATGCTAGAATTATCGACTGATGTCCAGTCAACTACCCATCTAGAATCACTCTCGGTCACTTTCTCCGGACAACTATTTGATATACCAAACTCGAGCTTTAGTAATATTGCAAAATGATCTGAGCTCGCAATCGTTAAATCTATCCCAACATCACAGAGGAGAGAGTAAAACCCATCAGTACAGACAATATGGTCAAGCCAGGATTCAGTACCACTTCCATCATTAATATGTGTAACAGAAGTCTGTGGCAACATCAAAACATCAGCTATCTTTAAGTTAGATTCATAACAAAAGGATTGAAGCTCCTTTCCAAACTCAGACTGCTTGAAAATGTCTGCATTAAAGTCGCCCAAAATGCAAACATATGGTGATTCAAAGTCATCAATGATGGATTTTAATTTGGCCAAATAATATACATATTGATCAAAATTCTGTTTTGTATCATATGGCAAATAAACACCCAGAAGGATTCTTCTGTCATTAATAATGCATTCCAATCCAACTATTCGGTCGTCATCAAACGATAGAGGCTTCACTAAAGGGGCTAAGGTATTCTTCCATAGCACGGCAACACCCCCGAATGGCCTTCCCATGATCAACCTGTTTGACGGATCCATTGATGAAATGCCGTAAGACATAAAATCCTGATGGACATTGTTTAGAGAAGGGAGGTCAGAAGGGAAAAGCTAGTGCTCCTGTAAGAAAACGATGTCAGAAAGATCACATAACCTACTAATTCCACCAATATTACGTTTAGATGACTTGCAATTGTATGAACTGATACGAATCATTAGGGAGAGGGAAGAAGGGACACATACAGAATATCAGAGGATACAACATCACTTGCGCACACCACACCCATCTGTAGGACGCCCCTCCCCTGTCGCTGATGCCTCACTTTCCGATGGCTGTCGTCTCACAAAGAAGCGACGCACCACCAGGCCCTGTGCCCAAAGCTCGGGGTCCAGGACGTTATCACTAGATGGGTTCACAATGTCCAGGCGATAAGACTCGTAGCTGTCATATTTAGTCTTAAGCTTAATCGCAGTTACCTCATCAGCGTCCGTCTGCTCCATCACATACTCTTTGCTACCTCACCGGTACCAGGCGGCAGTCGAGACATGAAGATGGAGAGGCGCTTCACGGCAGCTACCGCCTTAATCGGGCCGGTTGTCCTGGAGCCGATCACCGCCTTGCTGGTCGCTGACCTCGCCTGCTGAGGACCCGCTGTAGTGTGGGGCGAGGCACTCGGAGCAGCATCCGTGGCGGGTTTCCTTGGAGCGGGGGCCTTCGCTCGCTTCCTCCGATTGGCGATACTCCACTCCATGGCGTCAGGTTCAGCCATAGCGTTGCGGACGACTTCTGAGTAGCTAGGTCCAGCTCAAGACGAACCTCCCTGCGCAGGCGCTACAGTGACCAGCGCAGGTTTATCAGAAGAGCCCGATAGAGAAACATCGGTTACACTTGCTGTGCAAGTAGCAGACGTTGTAGGGCTTCTGTGGTTAGAGAGAAGTCCCACTTCAACTCTTTTTGAAGTCTCGGCCGTTACTGTCAGAATTTCCTGCACTAAATCCTTCAAATTCGCAATTTCAACGCCCTGCAGCTGCTGCTTACGCATGAGTGAGCTGACAGCAATGCAGTCAATCGAGATAGGCGGTAGCTTTGCGATATCAAGTGCTACACAACTGGGAAGAGTACTTCTGTCACACAGTACCAGCATCTTGACGATATCCTCCAAGTCATGCTTCTTCTTGTGCTGGCCACGTTTTGTACCAGCCCTTATCGATCCATCAACATGCTCACACAGAAGATTTTTCGCAGAGTTCACTTCGCTGTCAGAGAAGTTCTCATTGACAAGTCGAATCAGGGTATCAGTAGGTACACTGTCAATCTTGGCCAACATGTAACACAACAATTCGTTAATGATCAAGGCCATGGCAATGACCTTACCAAAAGTGGGTCACCGCCCCAAATTTTCAAATGCTTATTAACAGGAAAATATCGAATTAAATGATGTAATGTTGCGGCCTTAGAAGTAAAATTGCCTTATAAACAGAACTTGCTAATTTATACTCATATTAAGTTTTAAAATACTCCTAAATATGATCATACTCAAGGAGCAAGTTATTTTTCCAACATTCACTGCCAATGCCACTACAATGCCAACATTCACTATAGTGTCATTCTTTGGAACATACAAAGATGATTGGTGACTAAAACTCCGCCAAAGAATCGACGTACATGTGGCTAAAGTCAATTTCCTAAGAGCCTTTTCAGATGTCATTAACGACACTAGCGCCACCTACTATGGCGTGTAATAATAGGTTTCGCTGCTTTTGAACCGATGTTTAATTCATGCTAATCCACGTATTCGAAAATAAGACCTGGCGAAATTGAAAATAAGTTCCAAAAACCACAGCATCTTTGATTAAAATCACTTCCATTATTATCATAAGCGTCAATGAAACCCGACATATTAGCCAATGCCAGTGAAACGTTGTGCAAGTTTGCCTTATTGCTACTCTGCAGTGACATGATTGGTATGCTGTTTACTTCTCTGTCAAGGTGGCATCACAGTATTCCTTTTCTAAACATCATGGAACGAACCTTTTCTTACGTTTAAACATCATAGGTACTAGTGATGTCATTTTCCAAAAAAAATCCTAACCGATTCCAAACCGATACCGAATGGGAGACACTTCGGTTGATCGAATACCGACGGATTTGGGTTGAAGCCAGAAATGTCCAAAATTTGACCGATTTTTAAATTTTATACTTATTTATGTAGGTAACACACTGGCAAAAATAGCTTTGTTTAACATCATAAAACACACAAAAAGACAGTTTAAAAAAGGCAGTATAATTGTGAAAAAGGGAACCAAATACATTTACAAAGCAAAGTAGTGGATGCTGCAAGCAAGACCGAAAGCACATTGCAAACAGGATGGAAGAATGTGACCTCAATCATTTCATATTAATTTGCAGCATAATACATATTACATAAATACATACATAGGAAAAAATCAATTTTATCTGGCCAAAGTTAGGCCATACTGGTTACTGATTTGTGCTTGCCACGTAAGATGGTATACATTACTTATTTTTAAGGACTTCACTTTCTCTTGTGAGCAATATCTTCAATCTTGATATCATAATGATGTGTTATATTTAGTATTTACATTAAATGATTTAATTTGGAGCAAATTTGCAGGATGTATTGTGTAAAAGTGTGACAAAAAGTGAATTGTTTAAGATTTGGCTGGCCGAAAAGTGTCCAAAAATGTATAAGCCTAACCCACCGAATACCAAATCGGTCACAACATTTTGTCGGTTACCAAAATTTCGGTAACCGATTGACATCACTAATAGGTACACTGAAGAAAAAAAACACGACTCGACCACCCGTATGCCGTCAGCGCGAACGGCCCAAAACGTGCATGAAATAATCAAACTCAGCTGCCGTTCTGAAGCTTGGAAGTTGGAGCGACTTCAATGGGCCGACAGAGAACTTAACCCAACGGGAAAAGGTCACTCACCCCACAACACACTCACAGACACACACAATTATACAGTATGTAGTGTACAGCCACGGTCCAGACATACAGTCTGTAGTGTACAGCCACGGTCCAGACATACATACAGTCTGTAGTGTACAGCCACGGTCCAGACATACATACAGTCTGTAGTGTAGACCCACGGTCCAAACATACATACAGTCTGTAGTGTACAGCCATGGTCCAAACATACATACAGTCTGTAGTGTACAGCCACGGTCCAGACATACAGTCTGTAGTGTACAGCCACGGTCCAGACATACATACAGTCTGTAGTGTACAGCCACGGTCCAGACATACAGTCTGTAGTGTACAGCCACGGTCCAAACATACATACAGTCTGTAGTGTACAGCCACGGTCCAGACATACATACAGTCTGTAGTGTACAGTCACGGTCCAAACATACATACAGTCTGTAGTGTACAGCCACGGTCCAAACATACATACAGTCTGTAGTGTACAGCCACGGTCCAGACATACAGTCTGTAGTGTACAGCCACGGCCCAGATATACAGTCTGTAGTGTAGAGCCACGGTCCAGACATACAGTCTGTAGTGTACAGCCACGGTCCAGACATACATACAGTCTGTAGTGTACAGCCACGGTCCAGACATACATACAGTCTGTAGTGTATAGCCACGGTCCAGACATACATACAGTATGTAGTGTACAGCCACGGTCCAGACATACAGTATGTAGAGTAGAGCCAAGGTCCAGACATACATACAGTCTGTAGTGTACAGCCACGGTCCAGACATACATACAGTCTGTAGTGTACAGCCACGGTCCAGACATACATACAGTCTGTAGTGTACAGCCACGGTCCAGACATACATACAGTCTGTAGTGTACAGCCACGGCCCAGACATACATACAGTCTGTAGTGTACAGCCACGGTCCAGACATACATACAGTCTGTAGTGTACAGCCACGGTCCAGACATACATACAGTCTGTAGTGTACAGCCACGGTCCAGACATACAGTTTGTAGTGTAGAGCCACGGTCCAGACATACATACAGTCTGTAGTGTACAGCCACGGTCCAGACATACATACAGTCTGTAGTGTACAGCCACGGTCCAGACATACATACAGTCTGTAGTGCACAGCCACGGTCCAGACATACATACAGTCTGTAGTGTCAGCCACGGTCCAGACATACAGTATGTAGTGTAGAGCCACGGTCCAGACATACATACAGTCTGTAGTGTACAGCCACGGTCCAGACATACAGTTTGTAGTGTAGAGCCACGGGCCAGACGTACAGTCTGTAGTGTACAGCCACGGCCCAGATATACAGTCTGTAGTGTAGAGCCACGGCCCAGATATAGGTACAGTCTGTAGAGTAGAGCCACGGTCCAGACATACATACAGTCTGTAGTGTAGAGCCACGGTCCAGACATACAGTCTGTAGTGTAGAGTCACGGCCCAGATATACAGTCTGTAGTGTACAGCCACGGCCAAGTCATACATTATGTAGTGTAGAGCCACGTCCCAGACATACAGTCTGTAGAGTAGAGCCACGGCCCAGATATACAGTCTGTAGAGTACAGCCACGGCCCAGACATACAGTATGTAGTGTAAAGCCACGGTCCAGACATACAGTCTGTAGAGTACAGCCACGGTCCAGACATACATACAGTCTGTAGTGTAGAGCCACGGCCCAGACATACAGTCTGTAGTGTAGAGCCACGGCCCAGACATACAGTCTGTAGTGTAGAGCCACGGTCCAGACATACAGTTTGTAGTGTACAGCCACGGTCCAGACATACATACAGTCTGTAGTGTACAGCCACGGTTCAGACATACATACAGTCTGTAGTGTAGAGCCACGGTCCAGACATACATACAGTCTGTAGTGTAGAGCCACGGTCCAGACATACATACAGTCTGTAGTGTAGAGCCTCGGTCCAGACATACATACAGTCTGTAGTGTACAGCCACGGTCCAGACATACAGTCTGTAGTGTAGAGCCACGGTCCAGACATACAGTCTGTAGAGTAGAGCCACGGCCCAGATATACAGTCTGTAGTGTAGAGCCACGGCCCAGACATACAGTCTGTAGTGTAGAGCCACGGTCCAGACATACAGTCTGTAGTGTACAGCCACGGTCCAGACATTCATACAGTCTGTAGTGTACAGCCACGGTCCAGACATACATACAGTCTGTAGTGTAGAGCCACGGTCCAGACATACATACAGTCTGTAGTGTACAGCCACGGTCCAGACATACATACAGTCTGTAGTGTAGAGCCACGGTCCAGATATACATACAGTCTGTAGTGTAGAGCCACGGTCCAGATATACATACAGTCTGTAGTGTACAGCCACGGTCCAGACATACATACAGTCTGTAGTGTACAGCCACGGTCCAGACATACATACACTCTGTAGTGTAGAGCCACGGTCCAGATATACATACAGTCTGTAGTGTACAGCCACGGTCCAGACATACATACAGTCTGTAGTGTACAGCCACGGTCCAGACATACATACAGTCTGTAGTGTACAGCCACGGTCCAGACATACAGTATGTAGTGTAGAGCCACGGTCCAGACATACAGTCTGTAGAGTAGAGCCACGGCCCAGATATACAGTCTGTAGTGTAGAGCCACGGCCCAGATATACAGTCTGTAGTGTAGAGCCACGGCCCAGATATACAGTCTGTAGTGTACAGCCACGGTCCAGACATACATACAGTCTGTAGTGTACAGCCACGGTCCAGACATACATACAGTCTGTAGTGTACAGCCACGGTCCAGACATACATACAGTCTATAGTGTACAGCCACGGTCCAGACATACATACAGTCTGTAGTGTAGAGCCACGGTCCAGATATACATACAGTCTGTAGTGTACAGCCACGGTCCAGACATACATACAGTCTGTAGTGTACAGCCACGGTCCAGACATACATACAGTCTGTAGTGTACAGCCACGGTCCAGACATACAGTCTGTAGTGTAGAGCCACGGTCCAAACATACATACAGTCTGTAGTGTACAGCCACGGTCCAGACATACAGTCTGTAGTGTAGAGCCACGGTCCAGACATACAGTCTGTAGTGTAGAGCCACGGTCCAGACATACAGTCTGTAGAGTAGAGCCACGGTCCAGACATACAGTCTGTAGTGTAGAGCCACGGTCCAGACATACAGTCTGTAGAGTAGAGCCACGGTCCAGACATACAGTATGTAGAGTAGAGCCACGGCCCAGATATACAGTCTGTAGTGTAGAGCCACGGCCCAGATATACAGTCTGTAGAGTAGAGCCACGGCCCAGATATACAGTCTGTAGAGTAGAGCCACGGCCCAGATATACAGTCTGTAGGGTAGAGCCACGGCCCAGATATACAGTCTGTAGTGTAGAGCCACGGTCCAGACATACAGTCTGTAGAGTAGAGCCACGGTCCAGACATACAGTATGTAGAGTAGAGCCACGGCCCAGATATACAGTCTGTAGTGTAGAGCCACGGCCCAGATATACAGTCTGTAGAGTAGAGCCACGGCCCAGATATACAGTCTGTAGAGTAGAGCCACGGCCCAGATATACAGTCTGTAGGGTAGAGCCACGGCCCAGATATACAGTCTGTAGTGTAGAGCCACGGTCCAGATATACAATCTGTAGTGTAGAGCCACGGTCCAGACATACAGTCTGTAGTGTAGAGACACGGCCCAGATATAGGTACAGTCTGTAGTGTACAGCCACGGCCAAGACATACAGTCTGTAGTGTAGAGCCACGGCCCAGATATACAATCTGTAGTGTAGAGACACGGCCCAGATATAGGTACAGTCTGTAGTGTACAGCCACGGCCAAGACATACAGTCTGTAGTGTAGAGCCACGGCCCAGATATACAGTCTGTAGAGTAGAGCCACGGTCCAGACATACAGTCTGTAGTGTAGAGCCACGGTCCAGACATACAGTATGTAGTGTAAAGCCACGGTCCAGACATACAGTCTGTAGAGTACAGCCACGGTCCAGACATACATACAGTCTGTAGTGTAGAGCCACGGTCCAGATATACAGTCTGTAGTGTACAGCCACGGCCCAGACATACAGTCTGTAGTGTAGAGCCACGGCCCAGATATACAGTCTGTAGAGTAGAGCCACGGTCCAGACATACAGTCTGTAGTGTAGAGCCACGGCCCAGATATACAGTCTGTAGTGTAGAGCCACGGCCCAGATATACAGTCTGTAGTGTAGAGACACGGCCCAGACATACAGTCTGTAGTGTAGAGCCACGGCCCAGATATACAGTCTGTAGTGTAGAACCACGGCCCAGATATACAGTCTGTAGTGTAGAGCCACGGCCCAGATATACAGTCTGTAGTGTAGAGCCACGGCCCAGATATACAGTCTGTAGTGTAGAGACACGGCCCAGACATACAGTCTGTAGTGTAGAGCCACGGCCCAGATATACAGTCTGTAGTGTAGAGCCACGGCCCAGATATACAGTCTGTAGTGTAGGGACACGGCCCAGACATACAGTCTGTAGTGTAGAGCCACGGCCCAGACATACAGTCTGTAGTGTAGAGCCACGGCCCAGATATACAGTCTGTAGCGTAGAGCCACGGCCCAGATATACAGTCTGTAGAGTAGACAGTGGCGTACCGAGTATACGGTCATTCGGGGCATGACCTGGTCCTTCGGACGCGAGGCGCCCATGCAAAGCTGGCGCCCCTCCGATCAGTGATGGCGCCCCTCCGGCCAGTGACGGCGCCACTCCGGCTAGTGAGGGCGCTCTCCCGGCCAGTGACGGCGCTCTTGCGGCCAGTGACGGTACCCCCGGCCAGTGAGGGTACCCCCTGTCATAGACGGCGCCTCTCCGGCCCGTGACAGTGCCCCTCCGGCCAGTGACGGCGCCCCTCCGGCCAGTGATGGCGCCCCTCCGGACAGTGACTGCGCCTCTCCCGCCAGTGACCGCGCCCCTCCGGCGAATAACGGCGCCCCTCCGACTAGTGACTGCCCCTCTCCGACCCGTGACGGCGCCCTTCCGGCAAGTGACGGGGTGGGGGGGGGGGGGGGGCGCTTCTTCTTCCGCACGGTGCAGAAGGAGAGGCGCGCCCCTTGCACAATTTTCGCCAATATTGGTGGCGCCCCTGTCGATTGGGTAGCGCCCCTCAAGCCAATGACCTGGTCCTTTGTGAATTTCTGCGCACGCCACTGAGTGTAGAGCCACGTTCCAGTCTCCAGATATACTGTCTGTAGAGTCTACAGACTGTACATCTGGAAGGTGGATCTACTCACAGACTGTATATCTGGGCCGTGGCTTTACATTACAGACTGTACCTATATCTGGGCCGTGTCTCTACACTATAGACTGTATATCTGGGCCGTGACTCTACTCTACAGACTGTATATCTGGGCCGTGGCTCTACTCTACAGACTGTATATTTGGGCCGTGACTCTACTCTACAGACTGTATATTTGGGCCGTGGCTTTACACTACAGACTATGTCTGGGCCGTGGCTCTACTCTACAGACTGTATATCTGGGCCGTGCCTTTACACTACAGACTGTATATCAGGGCCGTGGCTCTACTCTACAGACTGTATATCTGGGCCATGGCTCTACACTACATACTGTATGTCTGGGCCTTGGATCCACTCTACAGACTTTATATCTGGGCCGTGGCTCTACACTACAGAGTGTATATCTGGGCCGTGGCTCTACACTACAGACTGTATATCTGGGCCGTGGCTCTACACTACAGACTGTATGTCTGGACCGTGGCTCTACTCTACAGACTGTATGTCTGGACCGTGGCTGTACACTACAGACTGTATGTCTGGACCGTGGCTCTACACTACAGACTGTATGTCTGGGCCGTGGCTCTACACTACAGACTGTATATCTGGGCCGTGGCTCTACTCTACAGACTGTATGTCTGGACCGTGGCTCTACACTACAGACTGTATGTCTGGACCGTGGCTCTACACTACAGACTGTATATATGGGCCGTGGCTCTACACTACAGACTGTATGTATGTCTGGACCGTGTCTCTACACTACAGACTGTATGTCTGGGCCGTGGCTGTACACTACAGACTGTATGTATGTCTGGACCGTGGCTGTACACTACAGACTGTATGTCTGGACCGTGGCTGTACACTACAGACTGTATGTCTGGGCCGTGGCTCTACACTACAGACTGTATGTCTGGGCCGTGGCTCTACACTACAGACTGTATGTATGTTTGGACCGTGGCTGTACACTACAGACTGTATAATTGTGTGTGTCTGTGAATGTGTTGTGGGGTGAGTGATCTTTTCCCGTTGGGCTTAAGCTCTTTGTCGGCCCATTGCAGTCGCTCCAACTTCCAAGCTTCAGAACGGCAGCTGAGTTTGATTATTTCATGCACGTTTCGGGACGTTCGCGCTGACGGCATACGGGTGGTCGAGTCGTGTTTTTGCAGTGTACCTATGATGTTTAAACGTAAGAAATGGTTCGTTCCATGATGTTTAGAAAAGTAGTACTGTGATGCCACCTTGACAGAGAAGTAAACAGAATGCAAATAATGTCACTGCAGAGCAGCAATAAGGCAAACTTGCACAACGTTTCACTGTCATTGGCTAATATGTCGGGATTCATTGACGCTTATGCTAAAATTGGAAGTGATTTTAATCAAAGGTGCTGTGATTTTTGAAACTTATTTTCAATTTCGCCAGGTTTTCTTTCGAACACGTGGATTTGCATTAGCTAAACATTGGTTTAAAAGCAGCGAAACCTATCATTACACACGATAGTAGGTGGCGCTAGTGTCGTTAATGACATCTGAATAGGCTCTTAGGAAATTTACTTTAGCCGCATGCCCGCCGATTTTTGTGAGGTATTTTCGACATCAATCATGCTTTCAGACCCATGCGCCAAGGAATCGGGCATTTTTTTTGTAAATGACAAACCCTACCGTACATATCTCTCGGTACTGTTGAGCTCAACAGTACCGACAGTACCAGTACCTCCATTTCCAACCAACTGGCATCTAAAGTATTTATTTACTGGCTTCATAGGCGCATGTTGAGCACCCTCCATTTCCAACCAACTGGTATCTAAAGTATTTATTTACTGGCTTCATAGGCGCATGTTGAGCATCCTCCATTTCGAACCAACTGGTATCTAAAGTATTTATTTACTGGCTTCATAGGCGCATGTTGAGCACCCTCCATTTCCAACCAACTGGTATCTACAGTATTTATTTACTGGCTTCATAGGCGCATGTTGAGCACCCTCCATTTCCAACCAACTGGTATCTACAGTATTTATTTACTGGCTTCATAGGCGCATGTTGAGCACCCTCCATTTCCAACCAACTGGTATCTAAAGTATTTATTTACTGGCTTCATAGGCGCAGGAACGTTTAAAAAAAGTGAGAATGCTAGGTCCTACATAAAAATGTTCCTATACGTGAATGACAATACAATGGACGACAACAAAGTAAGCCATTGTCAATTAAAATCGGACTGATTGTTCCTAAATAAATCATTCTGGACCCAGATCCAATTCATGCCCATGCATTTCTAGTATTGTGCTTCAGTCTGATTCAGTGCATACAAGATTACAAATGTGCATAACAAATTACATCGATCGTAATCGAAGTAATTTAATGAACTATTGGGATAGGATGATGTTTTACAAGTGCAGGTTTTAAACAGCAATTGTGAGGTGATGCTCTCTTCATATTTCTTTTTGAACTGAATACAATCAACTAATAAAACGCAATATTGTAATGCCGGTTTTATGTTATCTGCTGATATAAATTTATGTCCTAACTGTTGGCGAATCGTTGCATCTTGTCATTCAGCGTTGTTTTATGGATTAGTAGGAATGCACTTGAGTGAGAGCTGACTTATGCGTTTGTGTGGTATAGTTCTGTGTCAATTGCCATGGTAGACACTGGCGGATCCAGGGGGAGGGGTGGGGGGGGGGGGGGGCATCAGGGCGCATTCTACTCCCCCACAGGAATCTGGAGGGGGGGGGGGGGGGGGGCATTCAATACATGTATGCCCCCCGCGCGTTCCCTGCACTGAACGTGAACAAACAATGATCTTAAGAGAACAGAAATCCTTCATGAAAAAGGATTTCTTTTCTCGAGTGATTGAATTTGAAGTTTTCATGTATCCATCTCTTTCAATGATAGACAAAACAGCGCACCTGATGCAATTCAAGCAGCCTCAGTGACACTTAACCTGCGCCCCGCTGGGGGTAGGGGGAGGGGCAGAATCTGCCCCCTCACGGATTTTCTCAATAACTTGACAACTATGATAGATATCAACGTGAAAATTCCCGTACATTATGCTGCATCAATTCTACGTCGTTTCACTAAATGTCAATGATATTGATATAGTATTATGGGAGATAATGACGTTTCAATGACGTCATGTCATGTCATTTTTTTGGTGGAAAAACGATAAATGTTAGACAAATCGTAGAAAATAGAGTTTTGAAGGAAATTGCCAATAAAAAAGGTCAGAAGAAAGAAAATATAATTCTCTTCAAAATAGATATCTCGGATTTGTTTGTAAATTTTTGGTTTTTGACCCCCTCCTCAAAAAGAAGATTGTTTTTTTTAATCCATTTTTTTGTGAATTTGAAACGTGAATTTCTTAAGCTCGAATACCAAAATAAGGTGACCGGCCCAAATCCGCGGATACAAAAATGGTGGTACTTTTTTCCACAAAAAGATGTCCTCCCACGGAGAGAGGCTGGATCCGCCAGTGATGGTAGACGTGAGTGATACTGAAGTGGTGGTAGGACCATAGTTCCATATCATCTGGACCTTTGCCATAGCTCAGTATCATCTGGTGTTAAATGCCCTTCATCTTCCTAACAGCTCAATTTAAAGTTTACTGGATCATCTTTCTACAGCGTGAAAGTGACACTAAATCTACATCTAATTTGCATAGCGTCCCGTTCATAAGCAATTATAATTAATCTACGTTTTCACCCAGGTAAGCGTTATTCTTTAACGAGTATTCACATAACCCATAATTATATTTAGGAAAACATCTTTTTAGTATACTGGCTTGTCATTTAATTGAGTAGGCTTTTCATGGTGCACGTACCATGCGTTGCTCGTCGGTACATACTGCATACGCTAACCCGCTCAATGCTCTACATAGATGCGCTTAGTCAATGCCCATACGAGTCATAACCCGCAGATGCCGAGATGAAGGTTCGCGAATGCAGCTGGTTTTGCCACTTTTTCGCATTTACCACATGTTTAGTTTGTTTCCCATGTGCTATTAGGGACGACTTCGGCCTTTCAACTCGTGCCAGGCGCCGATCATATGCCAAGACGACCGCGTAGCATGACACTGAGCATCGCTGCCTAAGCCTGAAATAAATTGATTGTTTGTTGATTGATTGTTTGATTGTTTGAAATTGATACATTGTGGTCTGAAATACTGGTGTGGTCCCGCCCTGCGGGCTCTATACTGAAGTAAATTAACCCTTCACTCCGGAATCTTCCAGACCTTGGCTTTCCTGCTTTCAGTGAGCCTTTGGTACACTTCGCTTCGAGAAATGCCCGTCCCGTTCTCGTCCCCGTCCCGTCCCGTTCCCGTCCCGTTCCCGTCCCGTTCCCGTCCCGTTCCCGTCCCGTTCCCGTCCCGTTCCCGTCCCGTTCCCGTCCCGTTCCCGTCCCGTTCCCGTCTCGTTCCCGTCTCGTTCCCGTCCCGTTCCCGTCCCGTTCCCGTCCCGTTCCCGTCCCGTTCCCGTCCCGTTCCCGTCCCGTTCCCGTCCCGTTCCCGTCCCGTTCCCGTCCCGTTCCCGTTCCCGTTCCCGTTCCCGTTCCCGTCCCCGTCCCGTTCCCGTCCCGTTCCCGTCCCGTTCCCGTCCCGTTCCCGTCCCGTTCCCGTCCCGTTCCCGTCCCGTTCCCGTCCCGTTCCCGTCCCGTTCCCGTCCCGTTCCCGTCCCGTTCCCGTCCCGTTCCCGTCCCGTTCCCGTCCCGTTCCCGTCCCGTTCCCGTCCCGTTCCCGTCCCGTTCCCGTCCCGTTCCCGTCCCGTTCCCGTCCCGTTCCCGACCCGTTCCCGTCCCGTCCCGTTCCCGTCCCGTTCCCGTCCCGTTCCCGTCCCGTTCCCGTCCCGTTCCCGTCCCGTTCCCGTCCCGTTCCCGTCCCGTTCCCGTCCCGTTCCCGTCCCGTTCCCGTCCCGTTCCCGTTCCCGTCCCGTTCCCGTCCCGTTCCCGTCCCGTTCCCGTCCCGTTCCCGTCCCGTTCCCGTTCCCGTCCCGTTCCCGTCCCGTTCCCGTCCCGTTCCCGTCCCGTCCCGTTCCCGTCCCGTTCCCGTCCCGTTCCCGTCCCGTTCCCGTCCCAAGTATACGTAGGGAGCGATAAGTCAGTCAAAAATAAAGATATTGCTTTTCAATTTGGTTTGAATATTGTCCACATGTGGTTCTTTAAAGAGAATGTTTCACATTTCTGGAAATTGTCAAATATACGCCAGTTGTAGTGCACAAATATGAAGTAAGTGCTGCTGAAAACGATGGTGATATTTTTTTCTTCTTTTCGAAAACTACACTTAACTTCTAAAAAATAAGTTTTTAATATTTTGTTTGGCGACGTCATATTGAGCTATAGACCGCCGCTGATTGGCTGACAAAGTGGGATTGGGTGAAAAGGTGGCTGTCAGCCAATCAGCGGCTTCACCAGCCTGGAGACATTTTGCAAATGGTAAATTAAATTGATTAAAAACGGTTAAGTTTTGGGAAAAATGACCTTAGTAATTTAGACATTTCGAGAACGGCCAAAGATAATGACTATCCCAGTTTAAAACGAATACAAAGGTGAAACATTCCCTTGAATATATCTCCCGTAATATATCTCCGTTTTTTGTTAAATAAAATGTTTGAAAATGTTGATTTTGAGGGATTTTTTTTTTGCATGTCAAAAAACAAAATGTTAAGAAATCCGAGACAGCCATTTTGTAGCCTTTGCTATTTTCTATGTTTTGACGTTTTTCGATTGCATTTTGATTCAAATATGGCATTTGTACGACCTGCTAAATTTTAGCTGATTTTTGTGTCAAACTCGTGTGTAATGACGTCACTAAATTCGCTATATTTCGAGAGAAAAATCGCGAAATTTCTTCATTTTTGCTCAAAAGACGTATAATTGATGTAGAAGAAGGTACCTGAAGTTCCACGTCCATAGCGCTATCTGTTGGAGCTAATGCGAAAGTTCGTCAGGGGGGGGGGGGGGGCTGGGACTGGTTTTTGTAGGAAACCGAGCATGACAAGGCCTCGGAGCTGCTCGTTGTGAGTAATTACCGAGTGGGCGTGAAGCGCCCATGAGGTTTCTCGTCAACTTACTAGACAAATTTACATTTGACCCGGCCCGACCCGGCCCAACTCGGCCCGACCCGGCCCGACCCGGCCCGACCCGGCCCGACCATACAGACGCTGTTCGGAAGCTAATAACTTTGCAACCACTGCTCCGATTGAGATTGAGTTTTCACCATTGGATAGGTCCATCAAATACATTTTGTTTTTGGTATAGTGCGTTCTGATAGAGGTGGTACCACAGCGCGTGGCAGTTAGCACACGCGAACGTCGAAATGAACACAAAACGTTGCAAAAATGATTCCTGATAAACAAAATGGCTGTATTATTATAAGCATTGAAAATGTTTATTTTTTATTTTTTATTAAAAATTTTAGCTAAAATTTAGCATTAATTTATACGTTGAAGCATGTAGCGCTCAGAACGTACTCCCTTTTGGCGGATTTGAGAAAAGAGATCATGAACAATTTAATACAACTTAATTTTTATGTTGGCATGCATTGAGGCCTGGCAATTTTTGTGGAGGACTAACATGACTGTGTTACAACTACGAATGCCCCCTTACCGTTTCATATTTCAAACCTGTTTTAGCTTTACCAGAACGCACTCGCTCGGTGATCGCCCAAAAAGGCATTTTACTGGTATTAACCAATGAGATTGAGGAATCTTCCCAAACATACTTCCTTTGCGACCCGGTATCCAGTAAGTCTCGATGACGGCATTCCAGTTTCTGGAACGCTTAGTTTCGTTTCTTTTCTCCTGCGTCAATCATACCCAAATGTCAAGGGCGAACCAACGCGACCGTATCGTAACTGAATTGAATGAGACAAAATCTTCGGACTTGATGCTTGTGCGTAAAAGCATGGTACACAAGGTAATTTTGTGCACCTCAAATTAATATATTGATAACCAAAACGCGAAATAGTATATCTTAGCAGTAAGACGCCGAAGTTGGCGATGAACGAGCGAGCGCGAAGAAAATGTATGGTGAATTTCAACTCCATCGGGCAAGTAGTTTCTGAGATACAAAAAGGGTGCGCACGTGCGCACGCGCAGAATCACCCCACCCTGACTTGTGGGAAAGCGGCGCCTGAGGGGTCCCTAACCACACACCACCAAATTTGAACACAATCGGCTCAGCCGTTTCTGATATATATAATAGGGGTGTGCACGTGCGCACGTGCAGAGGCACCCCGCCACTAACTTGTGGGAAAGTGGAGGCTGAGGGGTCCCTAACCACACACTAAATTTGAACACAATCGGCTCAGCCGTTGCGGAGTTATTGCGAGGAAACACCTTCCAACACCCCTCACGCGGCACGCGCCACGCGCAGTGGTAGTCACCCACGTGAGTCGGCACTGGTCTCAAACAGGTAAGTTGGATGGGGCTGCTCAGCAAATAAGCCCGCTTGTCCATTGGACGTGCGGTTGCAGAGGTATTAGCTTCTCAAATGCGTCGCCACGGACCGGGCCGGGTCGGGCCGCTCATATTCAGATTTTGCCCAACCACGGGAAGACGAGCGAGCGCTTCGCGCTTGCTCGTAATTAAGCTCAGCCTCGATCCAGATGTTGCAGTAACAATGCGACGGAAATTGGCACTTTAGGTCAGCGCACACTGCACATCCAACCAGTACTTTGGGCCGTTAATTCCGAATGAATGGCTGAATGGACGAATGGCTGGCCAAAAGGCGCCGTTACAGGTGTGATTCCATGCATCTGCGAGGCGGAGCTATCTAATACCAGTAAGGCACCGTAGTTGGCGATGAACGAGCGAGCGCGAACGAAATGTATGGTGCATTTCAACTCAATCGGGCAAGTAGTTTCTGAGACACACAAAAAAGGTGCGCACGTGCGCACGTGCAGACGCACCCCACCCATGACTTGTGGGAAGGTGGCGGCGGAGGGGTCCCTAACCACACACCAAATTTGAACACAATCGGCTCAGCCGTTCCTGAGATACAGAATAGGGGTTTGCACGTGCGCACGTGCAGAAACACCCCACCCATGACTTGTGGGAAGGCGGTGGCGGAGGGGTCCCTAACCACACACCAAATTTGAACACAATTGGTTCAGCCGTTCTTGAAATATAGAATAGGGGTGTGCACGTGCGCACGTACAGAGGAACCCCACCCCTGACTTGTGGGAAAGTGGCGACTGAGAGGTCCCTAACCACACACAAAATTTGAACACAATCGGCTCAGCCGTTGCGGAGTTTTTACGAGAAAACACTTTTCAAAACCCATCACGCGGCACGCGCCACGCGCAGTGGTAGTCACCCACATGAGATGGCACTGGTCTCAAACAGGTTAGGTTGGATGGGGCTACTCAGCAAAGAAACCCGCTTGTCCATTGGACGTGCGTTGCAGAGATATTAGCTTCTCAAAAGCGTCGCCACGGGCCGGGCCGGGTCGGGCCGGACCGCTCAAATTCAGATTTTTTCCCATATACCACGGAAGGACAAGCGAGCGCTTCGCGCTCACTCGTAATACCATTGCACATTTCACCACAGTTTTATGTAAAGCGTTAACTGGTACACATCAGATGGTTGACATTCTCGGTCATAAAATTGTATGTGTATGCAGTCGAAGAACACTTAAAATAATCAAAATTATAGAAAGACAGGTGGAATAGGTAGGTGGATACCTGCGAAACTCTGCTGCAGGACTAGCCTCAGCCTTCCACCGTCACCTGGTGACGGATGGTGGTGGTATTGCCATGTAATCTGAGGCGTGCGCACGGAGGCGTCCGCCGCCGCTCTCGTTGTCTCCCGCGTCACGTGCCGGGCATCCTTCAGCGGAGGGGATTACCCTCCCTGGTGGCCGGGCTAGTTAGAGCGGGGCAAACACAGTGATCGGGGATGAGACGCGTGCCCAGCGTGGTAAGTTGCCCGCTGACTTGGAGAGTTGATGAGCACGGCTGGCGTGGTAGTGACGTCCGGCAGACAGTTCATGGTTAGCTCTCTTTACTTGTGACCTTTATGTGTGTGTGCATTCGGTATACGTGATACACTTGGCGCCATTGGCCATTGGAATTTCAGACTTGACTGGTATGCTCAAAGTGCTGGTAACGAGAACTCACTCGATTGGGGTTTAATTGTCAGTAGGAATCTAACTAGGAAACACTAAGCACTTCTCGCACTTAACGTCTACCCATACAAATGTCAAATTAACATCAACACGATGCAGAACCATTGAGGGATCTTAAAGGAAACTGTTCACCTCTAAAAAAAAACTAAAAAAGCTCAGAAATCATTGAGAGAAGCTATAAATTACTCATCATGTTACTAGTAAGCCATAAACATATACCTATATGCAGTGGCGCACGCAGGATTCCATTTCAGGGGGGGGGGGGGGGGGGGTCAGAGCCCTAAGAGCGGGCCCCCTTGTGTGCGGGCCCCCACCCGTTTTTAGAAAACTTCGCGGATTTCGGTCACTTGATTTTGAGCGGGCCCCCTACAGCATGGGATCTGAGACATGATAATTGTCTTGTCAATGTCGTGTATGGTGACTGCGTGTGCTACTGATGTGCGAATTTTAGGTGCGTGTGCTACTGATGTGCGGTACAACTGTCGAGAGTTGACGAAATGAGGTCAATGACAACACGCAGTAGTGGTGACTGGTGAACCGATACGATATTTTCGTAACAGGTATGTGTTGATCAGTTGGCGCGATACATGGCTGATTTTTACAACATACAGCATCGCAACAAATATGGAGACGGTCTTGCGCATGACTTGGGAATGCATAACCAACGAATCCAGGGCCTGGTGTCAACCAGTTGCTGCATAACCTGTCTGGAAGCTGCGCACAGGCTTTCTGGAGTTTGGTCAAAATGAGAGAAGCACGAGGAACAGATCGCGTCAAAAAATTTCAAACGTCGTAATAACTATTTTTTGCTTTCGGGAGATCTGCTACCCATTGTCTTTGGTGGCCCTGTATACTCAAAATCATCGGTCCCTAGGTGCATCCCTAGTATTGACGATGAAACGTAATTCATGTGCCAAATAGCGAAGCATTTTATTTCATCAGTGAAGTTGAGCGTTACAATATTATTTGGCTTCGTCCACATATGTTTGAGACGCGAGACGCTTATGCGCAAATTGTAGTGTAGATAGAAACCGCGTTTACACGGGACTTTATATTCTCTAGGCATGAATTAATTGTTTCTTCGGAAATTGAGGCAATTTTAGAAATTGGACCAAATTATGACGCTTTTTTCCTTTCTAACCTCCCAGATTCATGTTCTCTACAGGTTTAAAAGTCCCAGCCATTGGACGTCAAATTGCCGTATAAACTATGCTTGGCTACGTTCGCGAACGGAATAGGAATTAACCCTGGAGGCGCTGGGGGGGGGGGGGGGGGGGCATTTTTTTTGCCCCACCCCCACATTTTTTAGTTTTTCCACCATAATCAGAAAACGCATCGAGATATTGACTTGAAACTTTCAGAAACTTGAAATGAATAGCTAAGCCACGTTTGGGCAAAAATTGGGTCCCGGCCAGGTCAGGTCAGGTCAAATGACATGACCACCAAATAACTTCTAGGTAGCACCACCGGCACAGTGGTTAATCGAGCGACATGAAACTCATGGCACGTCATGAAGTCATTAGGGACTACAATATCTCGGATTTCCTATATCGGTGACTAAGGTCAAGTTATAAAATCGTGACCTTTTCAATGTAACCCTAGGGGAAACAAACGTATATTTCTCAGTTGTAAAGGGATAAATTTAGTTCGTGTTTGCTCTAGCCACTAGTTTTGGCCAGATGCTAGACCTGACCGGTCCCCATATCACGCCTCTGCCAGCACCGGGGCCTTGATCGGGCCCCTACCAGGAACGGGTCCCTATCAGTAACGGGCCCGTATCAATAATTTGCAAGGAGTGGCCCCTGTTGTGATCGGGCCCTCGTCCTGACCAGACCCCATATCACGCCTTTGCCAGCACCGGGCCCCTGCCTCGATCGGACCTGACCAAGACTGGACCCCTACCAGAAACGGGCCCGTATCAAGAATATACAAGGACCGCAAGGACCGGGCCCTGTTGTGACCGGGCCTTGGTTTTAACCGGTCCCCATATCACGTCTTTGCTAGCACCGGGCCCCTGCCTCGAACGGGCCTGACCAAACCGGGCCCCTACCAGAAACGGGCCCGTATCAAAAATCTGCACGGGCCGGACCCTGTTGTGACCGGGCTCTCGTCCTGACCGGCCCCCATATCACGCCTTTGCTAGCACCGGGCCCCTGCCTCGATCGGGCCTGACCGAGACCGGACCCCTACCAGGAACGGGCCCGTATTAATAATTTGCAAGGACCGGGCCCTGTTGTGACCGGGCCCTCGACCTGACCGGGCCCCATATCACGCCTCTGCCAGCACCGGGTCCTGTCTTGATCAGGCCCCTACCAGGAACGGGCCCCTATCAGGAACGGGCCCGTATCAAATAATTTGCAATGACCGGGCCCTGTTGTGACCGGGCCCTCGACCTGGCCGGGCCCCATATCACGCCTTTGCCAGCACCGGGTCCTGTCTTGATGGGGCCCCTACCAGGAACGGGCCCTTATCAGGAAGGGTCCGTATCAAATCATTTGCAAGGAGCGGGCCCTGTTGTGTCCTGGCCCTCGTCCTGACCGGGCCCCATATCACGCCTTTTCAAGCACCGGGCCCCTGCCTTGATCGGACCTGACCAAGACCGGGCCCCTACCAGAAAGGGGCCCGTATCAAGAATATGCAAGGACCGGGCCCTGTTGTGACCGGGCCCTTGTCCTGACCGGGCCCCATGCCACGCCTTTGCCAGCACCGGGCCCCTGCCGCGATCGGGCCTGACCAAAAGCGGGCCCCTACCAAAAGCGGGCCCGCCTCAAGAATATGCAAGGACCGGGCCCTCGTCCTGACCGGGCCCCATATCACGCATTTGCCAGCACCGGACCTCTGCTTCGATCAGGCCTTACCAAGACCGGGCCCCTGCCAGAATACGGGTCCTTTTGATGCGGGCCCCCTCATAAATTTCGGGGGGGGGGGGTCAGCTGACCCCTTTCACCCCCCCTGCGTGCGCCACTGCCTATATGGACGCGGAAAACAAAAACAAATTATAATGTCAGTTATTTGGTTCCAATTCAGTTTTTCCTCTGAATGGAGTGAATTAATGCGAAATCAGATTGCTAAGAAGCAGTCATCGTGACGACATCTGCACGCGCGTGACGTATAATTTCACTAATAATATTGCTGAGAAAAGTGTTATAGACGATTTTAGCAGCAATCACGATATACATATCTATCAAAGTTCATTCGTGCAATGAAGGGAATAAGGTACTGCAACAGCATGGTCTTGTCCAGCGCTATATATTTCAATGGTTTATATATTCCCGCCCGGTGCTGGGAAATCATCCAAAAGAAGATCCAATATTCACCGAGGTTTTTATGCAGAGGACCGAGGGCTGGTAGGCCCGAGGTACGAAGCAAAAACAAAGTGAGGTGAATATTGCATAATTTGCCAAGCACGGCCAAGCACAAGGAAGGGAAGAGATTTACCGCATGCCGCTAACGTTCTGCAAGAACATAATATAAACTAATTAAAGTGTAAAGTAAGTCATAAAACATAGAGGATGATGGCCAAATAGAAAGGTCATTCTTTCCTCCATATTTAGGCTTTAACGTATCCGGAGATAAAGAAGATCCTCCAGAAGAGAAGACTAGAAATTCGCAATGACCCTGCTTGCATTTTGATTGGAAACGCGACACATCTGGCGCTTTTGTATCAACAGCGCCATAGTCTAAAAATGTGTTCAATAATGCTCTGCTATGGCATATTGTCGTATGTGCTTCTGTTCTGGCACTTCCTTTCTGAAAATTTGTTCAACAATTTGTCTGGGAAAATCAAAAGGACCTAGGTCAAAATCATTTCTCATACCTCTCATTTGGGTTTGCATGTTAAATGTCCTATTCTGCACGCTAGACACGCTTTCATTCAGCAGATCCGCTTCAGAGTAATTTATTTCACCTAAGTATTTTTGTATGTGTTACCGCTCTTTTTCGCATAAATTCAGATCATATTTTACTTGAGAATAAACAAGGAGAAACAACAAGGAGAAACAAACTCTCGGGATTAAGCATTGTTGGCTACGGTATGAGAAATACCTTTCTGAACTTGCTGGTCATGACTGCCAGTCTCGGTGTCAAAACAGATTTGTCACTCGACCTTCGGTCTCGTGCCAAATATTTTTAAACACCTCGACTGACAGTCATTTCCCAGCATCATTCAGAAAGTATATATTCCCAAATACCTCATTAGCCGCAGCGGGCCGAAAGCTTTTCCCAAAAACACGTGCTAATTTTGAAAGGATATCTCGGCATGTGGCAAATAAGACTTATTCCCCAAGCCATACCTCATCGTTACGTCATAATTATACGTTAAATCAGCTAATCAGCGATGGGAGTCACGATGGATACTCGTTCCGGCTTCTAGGACTCCGGTAAGCCAATTTTGATTAATTAAGGGGTTGCTATGTAGATGTGAAAGGTTCTCAAGTCAATTTTCGAGCATGCAAAACAGCTTGGCTATCTCAACTAAAAACCCCATTGACAAGATTAACTGTTTCCTTTAACATTGCCATTAGAGATAGACCAAGATAGTGAACACGTGACAATTTCTCAAGATATCTGCGGTACATTCCTATGTTAGCGAGTTTCAGCGTTAAATCTCCTTTTGTCATGCAGATGTTGGATGAATTATGCATGCATGCAGATCATGCAGATCAGCTATACACTATTTTAGTTTTTTTTTGCGTTAAACATATTTTCCCACCAAATGTACTTTATTTAACGACCTTTTATGAATAGCCAATTCCTCAGACGTTGATATGACAGGAACTTTTCTCCGGTTCGATATTTTATGAATGTCTTTCATATGCGTATTATTATTGATGAAATGACCGAAGTGCTTAGTTTCCGTGAATAGAAAATAACGCATATTCAGCGTTCGTTTTCTACACCTTATCGTACCTGAACAACTCTATAACAACTTTGTCACACCTGCACAACTCTATAGAGTCCCGCAGCAAAAGCTGGTATCACGTAGGGACAAGGACGGCGATTAGCAAAGCTCTTATTTTCGTTGATTACGGAGTAGTGGAATGCATGCATAATGCATATTCTTTTCCTGCTGATTAGTTTGTCTGTTTTGTCTGATCTCGTTGCCGACGCTGCGATCCCCGGCAACTGGCGGTCATTGACGGGAGAGGGACTTTATATTCACCAACAATCTCCGTGGCGAAAAATGGCCGAGACAGTCGTCGCACTTTAAAACCCCCAAAAAACAACAACAAACCACCACCATGTCCCCCATCCGTCCCTCTCCCGTCCCTCTCCCGTCCCTCTCCCGTCCCTCTCCCGTCCCTCTCCCGTCCCTCTCCCGTCCATCTCCCGTCCCTCTACTGTCCCTCTCCCGTCCCTCTCCCGTTCCTCTCCCGTTCCTCTCCCGTCCCTCTCCCGTCCCTCTCCCGTCCCTATCCCGTCCCTCTCACGTCCCTCTCACGTCCCTCTCCCGTCCCTCTCCCGTCCCTCTCCCGTCTCTCTCCCGTCCTCTCCCGTCCCTCTCCCGTCCCTCTCCCGTCCCTCTCCTCTCTCCTGTTCCTCTCCCGTCCCTCTCCCGTCCCTCTCCCGTCCCTCTCCCGTCCCTCTCCTGTCCCTCTCCCGTCCCTCTCCCGTCCCTCTCCCGTCCCTCTCCCGTCCCTCTCCCGTCCCTCTCCCGTCCCTCTCCTGTCCCCTCTCCCGTCCCTCTCCCGTCCCTCTCCCGTCCCTCTCCCGTCCCTCTCCCGTCCCCTCTCCCGTCCCTCTCCCGTCCCTCTACCGTCCCTCTCCGTCCCTCTCCCGTTCCTCTCCCGTTCCTATCCCGTCCCTCTCCCGTCCCTCTCCCGTCCCTATCCCGTCCCTCTCACGTCCCTCTCACGTCCCTCTCCCGTCCCTCTCCCGTCCCTCTCCCGTCCCTCTCCCGTCTCTCTCCCGTCCCTCCCCCGTCCCTCTCCCGTCCCTCTCCTTCTCTCTCCTGTTCCTCTCCCGTCCCTCTCCCGTCCCTCTCCGTCCCTCTCCTGTCCCTCTCCCGTCCCTCTCCCGTCCCTCTCACGTCCCTCTCCCGTCCCTCTCCCGTCCCTCTCCCGTCCCTCTCCCGTCTCTCTCCCGTCCCTCTCCCGTCCCTCTCCCGTCCCTCTCCCGTCCCTCTCCTTCTCTCTCCTGTTCCTCTCCCGTCCCTCTCCCGTCCCTCTCCCGTCCCTCTCCCGTCCCTCTCCTGTCCCTCTCCCGTCCCTCTCCCGTCCCTCTCCCGTCCCTCTCCCGTCCCTCTCCCGTCCCTATCCCGTCCCCATCCCGTCCTTCTCCCATCACCAAATCCCACCTGTTCCGCTCCCGCTGTGAACGTCCGAGCGCCTGTCCATCAGGCGAACAGACAGACAGAACAGACAGTTGGCGCGGCAGACAGCCGGCGGACGAGCGACGGACGTGTCAGGAACGAGCCAGGGACGAGCGATGGACGAGCCAGGGACGAGCCAGGGACGAGCCAGGGACGAGCCAGGGACGAGCCAGGGACGAGCCAGGCACGAGCCAGGGATGAGCGAGGGGAGAGCGGCCGACGAGCGGCGGCGGCGGTTCAACGGCCCGTAGAAATCTACACCACCACCGGCTGCTACATGTTACGTGGTCACCCCCACCACCACCGGCTGCTACATGTTACGCGGTCACTCCCACCACCACCGGCTGCTACATGTTACGCGGTCACCCCCACCGCCACCGGCTGCTACATGTTACGCGGTCACCCCCACCGCCACCGGCTGCTACATGTTACCCGGTCACCCCACCACCACCGGCTGCTACATGTTACGCGGTCACTCCCACCACCACCGGCTGCTACATGTTACGCGGTCACCCCCACCACCACCGGCTGCTACATGCTACGTGGTCACTCCCACCACCTCCGGCTGCTACATGTTACGCGGTCACCCCACCACCACCGGCTGCTACATGTTACGCGGTCACTCCCACCACCACCGGCTGCTACATGTTACGCGCTCACTCCACCACCACCGGCTGCTACATGCTACGCGGTCACTACCACCACCACCGGCTGCTACATGTTACGCGGTCACCCCACCACCACCGGCTGCTACATGTTACGCGGTCACTCCCACCACCACCGGCTGCTACATGTTACGCGGTCACCCCACCACCACCGGCTGCTACATGTTACGCGGTCACCCCCACCGCCACCGGCTGCTACATGTTACGCGGTCACCCCCACCGCCGTCTCCGCCGCCGCCGCCGCCGCTGTCGTCTCCGACGCTGTTTGACAGCGCTCGACAGCGGCCTTGAACGATCGGAGATGGCCGCGGAGACGAGGCTTGCGCCGCTGTGTTCAACGGACCGGGGCACCGAACATGATGTCAGAAAGCCGCCGCCGGACAGTTGTTGGCGTCCCGTCGTTGCTGAAACAGGCGCGGCGCCGGCCGAAATGGCCACTCCCACCCGCCGGCCGGCGACAATATAGACCGGAAATCCTTTGAAAGCGTCAGTGTGAAATCGGAAGTGTAGGGGATGGGGGAGGGGGGGGGGGGGGGGAGTGAGAGCGAGGATAAAGGAAGGAGAGCGAGAAGAGAATGCATTCAAAGGCGACACTGAGAGTCTGAGGTCGAGTGAGGAGCTGTGACAGTTCTGTGGCAGGTATTATATGAGGAGTAGGTGGAGTGGAGTGTTGAATAAATGTGAATTGCTGCACGACCAGCCACTGATTTAACAGACCGTGGTGAAATTAACACATCAGTTTAGCAACGCTGAAAATAGGTTTGACAGATCGCGAATCTATGGACCTTTCACTTACAATGATGAATTCATTGTAAGCATGTTTGAAAGTCAGAACAGGCGGGTTGAATGTGAGCCGGTGACACTTGACCAGCATGACCATACCCATTAACTGATCATCTGTGCATAACCACCACTCAGTTGGCGCATATTAAGTCAGATGACCTGGGCCTGATCCGTCAGAAATCATTGATTACTTCGCACTACAAAGCACGTGTCTTGATATTATGCCGTTCTTGACGTGCATATACTCCGATCAAAATACTTGGACATTTGCCGTACGATACCTTGCCTTTTCATGAACTCTTTCGAAAATCTCGAATTGGGACATCAGGGACATCAGGAACAGGGACAACCTCGAGACATCAGCTTTTCTGAAATCTGCAACCAGGGCTGAACTAGCAATGCGTCCGGCAATAGCCATAAAACGTCGGCAATGGCAAACATTTCTCATCACGCCGGTGCGGTATACTCATAGATATCATAAATACATAGAGATGCCATGCCTATGCTGAAACACTTGATTTCGTGGCAATTCAGTTGCTCCTGTTAAGGATTTTTTTAACATTCTCGATTCCCGTGCCGGAAGTCTTTTGTGTTGAAGACAGTTTTGTAGACAATATTAATATTGTAGGCAATATTATTAATAATATTATTTTCAGAGAAAGATGCCATTGGCATCGGCGCACGCTATCTATAGGGGAATTGTATTGCTTAAAAAGACCCACTGAATTGCCGCCGATTTATGTGCATGGCATCTCTATGTATGTATGATCTCTATGGGTATACTGTCATAATTTGAGATAATGCTGCAATTTTCCTCCGCACACGCTAACCGACACGCGCTCGCACACGCTAACCGACACGCGCTCGCACACGCTAACCGACACGCGCTGTTGTTGTTGTTGTGTCTTCTCGGGTCGGCCCTACGGCCGACCGTAGCCCAAGGGCTCTCGGTGAGCCAGGTAGCCCCGGGCCAAGGCCGCCACGGCCCCGCCGTCTCGCAGCTGCTTCGGGTCTGGATGGATAGTCCCGAAGACGCGGAGACGAGCGCCCGCCAGGCAGGGGCACCTCAGCAGGACGTGCTCCGGCGTGTCAGGCTCCTCCCTGCACACCTGACAGAGCGCCGCCGGGCACGCGAGATCGCTGCACTGCTGACAGCCCCGGGTCGGTTGACGGCCGATTCGGTGCAGATAACTCTGCGAGCGGGTCCAGTGACCCGCCCGCAGCTGGTGCACATTGACGGCGTCGTCTCGCTCGTCGGAGAGGACTGGCTTCGGGAGCCGGTCTCCCATGATCCGCTTGAACAGGCATTCCGGCCAGCGACATCGCCAGGCCAGAGAGGCGGCGCGGCCGACTGCCTTGTTGAGGCTGCGGACGTCCACAGGAACATCTTCCTGCGGAAGGCTGGAGGCCCCCTTGACCAGCTCGTCCGCCCTTTCATTTCCGGGTAGTCCACAGTGTGCCGGGACCCATTGTAGGAGCACCCGACTACCCCCCGCCACGGTTGCCAGGAGCAGGCGCCAGATCGTCGCCCCCAGCGCGGTCGTCTGCCCTCCGGCGCCGCTCGCGAGTGTGGCGAGCGCGGCCTGGGAGTCCGTGCATACGACCACCGGGCTCTCGCCCAGGTCGTCCCCCAACGGACTCCGCCTCCTCGTGGTGGACGGTGGGGGGCTGCGCGCCCGCCGGGCTTCGGCGCGGTGGACCGGGCGGCCCCGGGCGCGCGTGGTTCGAAGACCACGCGTGCTTCACCAAATGGAGTCCAAAAAGCTTCCGACGTGCGACCGACACGCGCTCGCACACGCTAACCGACACGCGCTCGCACACGCTAACCGATACGCGCTCGCCTAACCGACAAGCGCTCGCACACGCTAACCGACACGCGCTCGCACACGCTAACCGACACGCGCTCGCACACGCTAACCGACACTCGCTCGCACACGCTAACCAACACGCACAGATGCCTTGATTTGCGATTCATTGGCAATTATCTCCTGCACGCTTGCTGCTCAAAATAGCTCTTTAAATATCAAAATATCTGTCGCCTTTTCAGTAGATCTTTTTTTGCGTATTTTCAACACCGTAACAAAATAACATAAATTGGTTGCCTTATTCCCGCAGTATCTTGGCCATTTGCTAATTATCATTGTTGCTT
>JAXIVJ010014562.1:0-12500 GCA_036785665.1 Chirona hameri
GTGTGTCTGTGTGTGTGTGTGTCTGTGTGGTGTGTCTGTGTGTGTGGTGTCGTGTGTGTGGTGTGTCAGTGTGTGTGTGTCTGTGTGTGTTGTGTCTGTGTCGTGTGCTGTGTCTGTGTGTGTGTGTGTCTGTGTGTGTGTGCTGTGTGCTGTGGTCTGGTGTGTTGTCGTGTGTGTGTGTGTCTGTGTGTGTGTGTCTGTGTGTGTTTGTGTGTGTCGTGCTGTGTGTGTGTGTCTGTGTGTGTGTGTGTCTGTGTGTGTGTGTGTCTGTGTGTGTGTGTGTCTGTGTGTGTGTGTGTCTGTGTGTGTGTGTGTCTGTGTGTGTGTGTGTCTGTGTGTGTGTGTGTCTGTGTGTGTGTGTGTCTGTGTGTGTGTGTGTCTGTGTGTGTGTGTGTCTGTGTGTGTGTGTGTCTGTGTGTGTGTGTGTCTGTGTGTGTGTGTGTCTGTGTGTGTGTGTGTCTGTGTGTGTGTGTGTCTGTGTGTGTGTGTGTCTGTGTGTGTGTGTGTCTGTGTGTGTGTGTGTCTGTGTGTGTGTGTGTCTGTGTGTGTGTGTGTCTGTGTGTGTGTGTGTCTGTGTGTGTGTGTGTCTGTGTGTGTGTGTGTCTGTGTGTGTGTGTGTCTGTGTGTGTGTGTGTCTGTGTGTGTGTGTGTCTGTGTGTGTGTGTGTCTGTGTGTGTGTGTGTCTGTGTGTGTGTGTGTCTGTGTGTGTGTGTGTCTGTGTGTGTGTGTCTGTGTGTGTGTGTCTGTGTGTGTGTGTGTCTGTGTGTGTGTGTGTCTGTGTGTGTGTGTGTGTCTGTGTGTGTGTGTGTCTGTGTGTGTGTGTCTGTGTGTGTGTGTCTGTGTGTGTGTGTCTGTGTGTGTGTGTGTCTGTGTGTGTGTGTGTCTGTGTGTGTGTGTCTGTGTGTGTGTGTCTGTGTGTGTGTGTCTGTGTGTGTGTGTCTGTGTGTGTGTGTCTGTGTGTGTGTGTCTGTGTGTGTGTGTCTGTGTGTGTGTGTCTGTGTGTGTGTGTCTGTGTGTGTGTGTCTGTGTGTGTGTGTCTGTGTGTGTGTGTCTGTGTGTGTGTGTCTGTGTGTGTGTGTCTGTGTGTGTGTGTCTGTGTGTGTGTGTCTGTGTGTGTGTGTGTCTGTGTGTGTGTGTCTGTGTGTGTGTGTCTGTGTGTGTGTGTGTCTGTGTGTGTGTGTCTGTGTGTGTGTGTCTGTGTGTGTGTGTCTGTGTGTGTGTGTCTGTGTGTGTGTGTGTCTGTGTGTGTGTGTCTGTGTGTGTGTGTCTGTGTGTGTGTGTCTGTGTGTGTGTGTCTGTGTGTGTGTGTCTGTGTGTGTGTGTCTGTGTGTGTGTGTCTGTGTGTGTGTGTCTGTGTGTGTGTGTCTGTGTGTGTGTGTCTGTGTGTGTGTGTCTGTGTGTGTGTGTCTGTGTGTGTGTGTGTCTGTGTGTGTGTGTCTGTGTGTGTGTGTCTGTGTGTGTGTGTCTGTGTGTGTGTGTCTGTGTGTGTGTGTCTGTGTGTGTGTGTCTGTGTGTGTGTGTCTGTGTGTGTGTGTCTGTGTGTGTGTGTCTGTGTGTGTGTGTGTCTGTGTGTGTGTGTCTGTGTGTGTGTGTCTGTGTGTGTGTGTCTGTGTGTGTGTGTCTGTGTGTGTGTGTCTGTGTGTGTGTGTCTGTGTGTGTGTGTCTGTGTGTGTGTGTCTGTGTGTGTGTGTCTGTGTGTGTGTGTCTGTGTGTGTGTGTCTGTGTGTGTGTGTCTGTGTGTGTGTGTCTGTGTGTGTGTGTCTGTGTGTGTGTGTCTGTGTGTGTGTCTGTGTGTGTGTGTCTGTGTGTGTGTGTCTGTGTGTGTGTGTCTGTGTGTGTGTGTCTGTGTGTGTGTGTCTGTGTGTGTGTGTCTGTGTGTGTGTGTCTGTGTGTGTGTGTCTGTGTGTGTGTGTCTGTGTGTGTGTGTCTGTGTGTGTGTGTCTGTGTGTGTGTGTCTGTGTGTGTGTGTCTGTGTGTGTGTGTCTGTGTGTGTGTGTCTGTGTGTGTGTGTCTGTGTGTGTGTGTCTGTGTGTGTGTGTCTGTGTGTGTGTGTCTGTGTGTGTGTGTCTGTGTGTGTGTGTCTGTGTGTGTGTGTCTGTGTGTGTGTGTCTGTGTGTGTGTGTCTGTGTGTGTGTGTCTGTGTGTGTGTGTCTGTGTGTGTGTGTCTGTGTGTGTGTGTCTGTGTGTGTGTGTCTGTGTGTGTGTGTCTGTGTGTGTGTGTCTGTGTGTGTGTGTCTGTGTGTGTGTGTCTGTGTGTGTGTGTCTGTGTGTGTGTGTCTGTGTGTGTGTGTCTGTGTGTGTGTGTCTGTGTGTGTGTGTCTGTGTGTGTGTGTCTGTGTGTGTGTGTCTGTGTGTGTGTGTCTGTGTGTGTGTGTCTGTGTGTGTGTGTCTGTGTGTGTGTGTCTGTGTGTGTGTGTCTGTGTGTGTGTGTCTGTGTGTGTGTGTCTGTGTGTGTGTGTGTCTGTGTGTGTGTGTCTGTGTGTGTGTGTCTGTGTGTGTGTGTCTGTGTGTGTGTGTCTGTGTGTGTGTGTCTGTGTGTGTGTGTCTGTGTGTGTGTGTCTGTGTGTGTGTGTCTGTGTGTGTTGTGTCTGTGTGTGTGTGTCTGTGTGTGTGTGTCTGTGTGTGTGTGTCTGTGTGTGTGTGTCTGTGTGTGTGTGTCTGTGTGTGTGTGTCTGTGTGTGTGTGTCTGTGTGTGTGTGTCTGTGTGTGTGTGTGTCTGTGTGTGTGTGTCTGTGTGTGTGTCTGTGTGTGTGTCTGTGTGTGTGTGTCTGTGTGTGTGTGTCTGTGTGTGTGTGTCTGTGTGTGTGTGTCTGTGTGTGTGTGTCTGTGTGTGTGTGTCTGTGTGTGTGTGTCTGTGTGTGTGTGTCTGTGTGTGTGTGTCTGTGTGTGTGTGTCTGTGTGTGTGTGTCTGTGTGTGTGTGTCTGTGTGTGTGTGTCTGTGTGTGTGTGTCTGTGTGTGTGTGTCTGTGTGTGTGTGTCTGTGTGTGTGTGTCTGTGTGTGTGTGTGTCTGTGTGTGTGTGTCTGTGTGTGTGTGTCTGTGTGTGTGTGTCTGTGTGTGTGTGTCTGTGTGTGTGTGTCTGTGTGTGTGTGTCTGTGTGTGTGTGTCTGTGTGTGTGTGTCTGTGTGTGTGTGTCTGTGTGTGTGTGTCTGTGTGTGTGTGTCTGTGTGTGTGTGTCTGTGTGTGTGTGTCTGTGTGTGTGTGTCTGTGTGTGTGTCTGTGTGTGTGTGTCTGTGTGTGTGTGTCTGTGTGTGTGTGTCTGTGTGTGTGTGTCTGTGTGTGTGTGTCTGTGTGTGTGTGTCTGTGTGTGTGTGTCTGTGTGTGTGTGTCTGTGTGTGTGTGTCTGTGTGTGTGTGTCTGTGTGTGTGTGTCTGTGTGTGTGTGTCTGTGTGTGTGTGTCTGTGTGTGTGTGTCTGTGTGTGTGTGTCTGTGTGTGTGTGTCTGTGTGTGTGTGTCTGTGTGTGTGTGTCTGTGTGTGTGTGTCTGTGTGTGTGTGTCTGTGTGTGTGTGTCTGTGTGTGTGTGTCTGTGTGTGTGTGTCTGTGTGTGTGTGTCTGTGTGTGTGTGTCTGTGTGTGTGTGTCTGTGTGTGTGTGTCTGTGTGTGTGTGTCTGTGTGTGTGTGTCTGTGTGTGTGTGTCTGTGTGTGTGTGTCTGTGTGTGTGTGTCTGTGTGTGTGTGTCTGTGTGTGTGTGTCTGTGTGTGTGTGTCTGTGTGTGTGTGTCTGTGTGTGTGTGTCTGTGTGTGTGTGTCTGTGTGTGTGTGTCTGTGTGTGTGTGTCTGTGTGTGTGTGTCTGTGTGTGTGTCTGTGTGTGTGTGTCTGTGTGTGTGTGTCTGTGTGTGTGTGTCTGTGTGTGTGTGTCTGTGTGTGTGTGTCTGTGTGTGTGTTCTGTGTGTGTGTGTCTGTGTGTGTGTGTCTGTGTGTGTGTGTCTGTGTGTGTGTGTCTGTGTGTGTGTGTCTGTGTGTGTGTGTGTCTGTGTGTGTGTGTCTGTGTGTGTGTGTCTGTGTGTGTGTGTCTGTGTGTGTGTGTCTGTGTGTGTGTGTCTGTGTGTGTGTGTCTGTGTGTGTGTGTCTGTGTGTGTGTGTCTGTGTGTGTGTGTCTGTGTGTGTGTGTCTGTGTGTGTGTGTCTGTGTGTGTGTGTCTGTGTGTGTGTGTCTGTGTGTGTGTGTCTGTGTGTGTGTGTCTGTGTGTGTGTGTCTGTGTGTGTGTGTCTGTGTGTGTGTGTCTGTGTGTGTGTGTCTGTGTGTGTGTGTCTGTGTGTGTGTGTCTGTGTGTGTGTGTCTGTGTGTGTGTGTCTGTGTGTGTGTGTCTGTGTGTGTGTGTCTGTGTGTGTGTGTCTGTGTGTGTGTGTCTGTGTGTGTGTGTCTGTGTGTGTGTGTCTGTGTGTGTGTGTCTGTGTGTGTGTGTCTGTGTGTGTGTGTCTGTGTGTGTGTGTCTGTGTGTGTGTGTCTGTGTGTGTGTGTCTGTGTGTGTGTGTCTGTGTGTGTGTGTCTGTGTGTGTGTGTCTGTGTGTGTGTGTCTGTGTGTGTGTGTCTGTGTGTGTGTGTCTGTGTGTGTGTGTCTGTGTGTGTGTGTCTGTGTGTGTGTGTCTGTGTGTGTGTGTCTGTGTGTGTGTGTCTGTGTGTGTGTGTCTGTGTGTGTGTGTCTGTGTGTGTGTGTCTGTGTGTGTGTGTCTGTGTGTGTGTGTCTGTGTGTGTGTGTCTGTGTGTGTGTGTCTGTGTGTGTGTGTCTGTGTGTGTGTGTCTGTGTGTGTGTGTCTGTGTGTGTGTGTCTGTGTGTGTGTGTCTGTGTGTGTGTGTCTGTGTGTGTGTGTCTGTGTGTGTGTGTCTGTGTGTGTGTGTCTGTGTGTGTGTGTCTGTGTGTGTGTGTCGTGTGTGTGTGTGTCTGTGTGTGTGTCTGTGTGTGTGTCTGTGTGTGTGTCTGTGTGTGTGTCTGTGTGTGTGTGTCTGTGTGTGTGTCTGTGTGTGTGTCTGTGTGTGTGTCTGTGTGTGTGTCTGTGTGTGTGTGTCTGTGTGTGTGTGTCTGTGTGTGTGTGTCTGTGTGTGTGTGTCTGTGTGTGTGTGTCTGTGTGTGTGTGTGTCTGTGTGTGTGTGTCTGTGTGTGTGTGTCTGTGTGTGTGTGTCTGTGTGTGTGTGTCTGTGTGTGTGTGTCTGTGTGTGTGTGTCTGTGTGTGTGTGTCTGTGTGTGTGTGTCTGTGTGTGTGTCTGTGTGTGTGTGTCTGTGTGTGTGTGTCTGTGTGTGTGTGTCTGTGTGTGTGTGTCTGTGTGTGTGTGTCTGTGTGTGTGTGTCTGTGTGTGTGTGTCTGTGTGTGTGTGTCTGTGTGTGTGTGTCTGTGTGTGTGTGTCTGTGTGTGTGTGTCTGTGTGTGTGTGTCTGTGTGTGTGTGTCTGTGTGTGTGTGTCTGTGTGTGTGTGTCTGTGTGTGTGTGTCTGTGTGTGTGTGTCTGTGTGTGTGTGTCTGTGTGTGTGTGTCTGTGTGTGTGTGTCTGTGTGTGTGTGTCTGTGTGTGTGTGTCTGTGTGTGTGTGTCTGTGTGTGTGTGTCTGTGTGTGTGTGTCTGTGTGTGTGTGTGTCTGTGTGTGTGTGTCTGTGTGTGTGTGTCTGTGTGTGTGTGTCTGTGTGTGTGTGTCTGTGTGTGTGTGTCTGTGTGTGTGTGTCTGTGTGTGTGTGTCTGTGTGTGTGTGTCTGTGTGTGTGTGTCTGTGTGTGTGTGTCTGTGTGTGTGTGTCTGTGTGTGTGTGTCTGTGTGTGTGTGTCTGTGTGTGTGTGTCTGTGTGTGTGTGTCTGTGTGTGTGTGTCTGTGTGTGTGTGTCTGTGTGTGTGTGTCTGTGTGTGTGTGTCTGTGTGTGTGTGTCTGTGTGTGTGTGTCTGTGTGTGTGTGTCTGTGTGTGTGTGTCTGTGTGTGTGTGTCTGTGTGTGTGTGTCTGTGTGTGTGTGTCTGTGTGTGTGTGTCTGTGTGTGTGTGTGTCTGTGTGTGTGTGTCTGTGTGTGTGTGTCTGTGTGTGTGTGTCTGTGTGTGTGTGTCTGTGTGTGTGTGTCTGTGTGTGTGTGTCTGTGTGTGTGTGTCTGTGTGTGTGTGTCTGTGTGTGTGTGTCTGTGTGTGTGTGTCTGTGTGTGTGTGTCTGTGTGTGTGTGTCTGTGTGTGTGTGTCTGTGTGTGTGTGTCTGTGTGTGTGTGTCTGTGTGTGTGTGTCTGTGTGTGTGTGTCTGTGTGTGTGTGTCTGTGTGTGTGTGTCTGTGTGTGTGTGTCTGTGTGTGTGTGTCTGTGTGTGTGTGTCTGTGTGTGTGTGTCTGTGTGTGTGTGTCTGTGTGTGTGTGTCTGTGTGTGTGTGTCTGTGTGTGTGTGTCTGTGTGTGTGTGTCTGTGTGTGTGTGTCTGTGTGTGTGTGTCTGTGTGTGTGTGTCTGTGTGTGTGTGTCTGTGTGTGTGTGTCTGTGTGTGTGTGTCTGTGTGTGTGTGTCTGTGTGTGTGTGTCTGTGTGTGTGTGTCTGTGTGTGTGTGTCTGTGTGTGTGTGTCTGTGTGTGTGTGTCTGTGTGTGTGTGTCTGTGTGTGTGTGTCTGTGTGTGTGTGTCTGTGTGTGTGTGTCTGTGTGTGTGTGTCTGTGTGTGTGTGTCTGTGTGTGTGTGTCTGTGTGTGTGTGTCTGTGTGTGTGTGTCTGTGTGTGTGTGTCTGTGTGTGTGTGTCTGTGTGTGTGTGTCTGTGTGTGTGTGTCTGTGTGTGTGTGTCTGTGTGTGTGTGTCTGTGTGTGTGTGTCTGTGTGTGTGTGTCTGTGTGTGTGTGTCTGTGTGTGTGTGTCTGTGTGTGTGTGTCTGTGTGTGTGTGTCTGTGTGTGTGTGTCTGTGTGTGTGTGTCTGTGTGTGTGTGTCTGTGTGTGTGTGTCTGTGTGTGTGTGTCTGTGTGTGTGTGTCTGTGTGTGTGTGTCTGTGTGTGTGTGTCTGTGTGTGTGTGTCTGTGTGTGTGTGTCTGTGTGTGTGTGTCTGTGTGTGTGTGTCTGTGTGTGTGTGTCTGTGTGTGTGTGTCTGTGTGTGTGTGTCTGTGTGTGTGTGTCTGTGTGTGTGTGTCTGTGTGTGTGTGTCTGTGTGTGTGTGTCTGTGTGTGTGTGTCTGTGTGTGTGTGTCTGTGTGTGTGTGTCTGTGTGTGTGTGTCTGTGTGTGTGTGTCTGTGTGTGTGTGTCTGTGTGTGTGTGTCTGTGTGTGTGTGTCTGTGTGTGTGTCTGTGTGTGTGTGTCTGTGTGTGTGTGTCTGTGTGTGTGTGTCTGTGTGTGTGTGTCTGTGTGTGTGTGTCTGTGTGTGTGTGTCTGTGTGTGTGGTGTCTGTGTGTGTGTGTCTGTGTGTGTGTCTGTGTGTGTGTGTCTGTGTGTGTGTGTCTGTGTGTGTGTGTCTGTGTGTGTGTCTGTGTGTGTGTGTCTGTGTGTGTGTGTCTGTGTGTGTGTGTCTGTGTGTGTGTCTGTGTGTGTGTCTGTGTGTGTGTCTGTGTGTGTGTCTGTGTGTGTGTCTGTGTGTGTGTCTGTGTGTGTGTCTGTGTGTGTGTCTGTGTGTGTGTCTGTGTGTGTGTCTGTGTGTGTGTCTGTGTGTGTGTCTGTGTGTGTGTCTGTGTGTGTGTGTCTGTGTGTGTGTCTGTGTGTGTGTCTGTGTGTGTGTCTGTGTGTGTGTCTGTGTGTGTGTCTGTGTGTGTGTCTGTGTGTGTGTCTGTGTGTGTGTCTGTGTGTGTGTCTGTGTGTGTGTCTGTGTGTGTGTCTGTGTGTGTGTCTGTGTGTGTGTCTGTGTGTGTGTCTGTGTGTGTGTCTGTGTGTGTGTCTGTGTGTGTGTCTGTGTGTGTGTCTGTGTGTGTGTCTGTGTGTGTGTCTGTGTGTGTGTCTGTGTGTGTGTCTGTGTGTGTGTCTGTGTGTGTGTCTGTGTGTGTGTCTGTGTGTGTGTCTGTGTGTGTGTCTGTGTGTGTGTCTGTGTGTGTGTCTGTGTGTGTGTCTGTGTGTGTGTGTCTGTGTGTGTGTCTGTGTGTGTGTCTGTGTGTGTGTCTGTGTGTGTGTCTGTGTGTGTGTGTCTGTGTGTGTGTCTGTGTGTGTGTCTGTGTGTGTGTCTGTGTGTGTGTCTGTGTGTGTGTCTGTGTGTGTGTCTGTGTGTGTGTCTGTGTGTGTGTCTGTGTGTGTGTCTGTGTGTGTGTCTGTGTGTGTGTCTGTGTGTGTGTCTGTGTGTGTGTCTGTGTGTGTGTCTGTGTGTGTGTCTGTGTGTGTGTCTGTGTGTGTGTCTGTGTGTGTGTCTGTGTGTGTGTCTGTGTGTGTGTCTGTGTGTGTGTCTGTGTGTGTGTCTGTGTGTGTGTCTGTGTGTGTGTCTGTGTGTGTGTCTGTGTGTGTGTGTCTGTGTGTGTGTGTGTGTGTGTGTGTGTGTGTGTGTGTGTGTGTGTGTGTGTGTGTGTGTGTGTGTGTGTGTGTGTGTGTGTGTGTGTGTGTGTGTGTGTGTGTGTGTGTGTGTGTGTGTGTGTGTGTGTGTGTGTGTGTGTGTGTGTGTGTGTGTGTGTGTGTGTGTGTGTGTGTGTGTGTGTGTGTGTGTGTGTGTGTGTGTGTGTGTGTGTGTGTGTGTGTGTGTGTGTGTGTGTGTGTGTGTGTGTGTGTGTGTGTGTGTGTGTGTGTGTGTGTGTGTGTGTGTGTGTGTGTGTGTGTGTGTGTGTGTGTGTGTGTGTGTGTGTGTGTGTGTGTGTGTGTGTGTGTGTGTGTGTGTGTGTGTGTGTGTGTGTGTGTGTGTGTGTGTGTGTGTGTGTGTGTGTGTGTGTGTGTGTGTGTGTGTGTGTGTGTGTGTGTGTGTGTGTGTGTGTGTGTGTGTGTGTGTGTGTTGTGTGTGTGTGTGTGTGTGTGTGTGTGTGTGTGTGTGTGTGTGTGTGTGTGTGTGTGTGTGTGTGTGTGTGTGTGTGTGTGTGTGTGTGTGTGTGTGTGTGTGTGTGTGTGTGTGTGTGTGTGTGTGTGTGTGTGTGTGTGTGTGTGTGTGTGTGTGTGTGTGTGTGTGTGTGTGTGTGTGTGTGTGTGTGTGTGTGTGTGTGTGTGTGTGTGTGTGTGTGTGTTGTGTGTGTGTGTGTGTGTGTGTGTGTGTGTGTGTGTGTGTGTGTGTGTGTGTGTGTGTGTGTGTGTGTGTGTGTGTGTGTGTGTGTGTGTGTGTGTGTGTGTGTGTGTGTGTGTGTGTGTGTGTGTGTGTGTGTGTGTGTGTGTGTGTGTGTGTGTGTGTGTGTGTGTGTGTGTGTGTGTGTGTGTGTGTGTGTGTGTGTGTGTGTGTGTGTGTGTGTGTGTGTGTGTGTGTGTGTGTGTGTGTGTGTGTGTGTGTGTGTGTGTGTGTGTGTGTGTGTGTGTGTGTGTGTGTGTGTGTGTGTGTGTGTGTGTGTGTGTGTGTGTGTGTGTGTGTGTGTGTGTGTGTGTGTGTGTGTGTGTGTGTGTGTGTGTGTGTGTGTGTGTGTGTGTGTGTGTGTGTGTGTGTGTGTGTGTGTGTGTGTGTGTGTGTGTGTGTGTGTGTGTGTGTGTGTGTGTGTGTGTGTGTGTGTGTGTGTGTGTGTGTGTGTGTGTGTGTGTGTGTGTGTGTGTGTGTGTGTGTGTGTGTGTGTGTGTGTGTGTGTGTGTGTGTGTGTGTGTGTGTGTGTGTGTGTGTGTGTGTGTGTGTGTGTGTGTGTGTGTGTGTGTGTGTGTGTGTGTGTGTGTGTGTGTGTGTGTGTGTGTGTGTGTGTGTGTGTGTGTGTGTGTGTGTGTGTGTGTGTGTGTGTGTGTGTGTGTGTGTGTGTGTGTGTGTGTGTGTGTGTGTGTGTGTGTGTGTGTGTGTGTGTGTGTGTGTGTGTGTGTGTGTGTGTGTGTGTGTGTGTGTGTGTGTGTGTGTGTGTGTGTGTGTGTGTGTGTGTGTGTGTGTGTGTGTGTGTGTGTGTGTGTGTGTGTGTGTGTGTGTGTGTGTGTGTGTGTGTGTGTGTGTGTGTGTGTGTGTGTGTGTGTGTGTGTGTGTGTGTGTGTGTGTGTGTGTGTGTGTGTGTGTGTGTGTGTGTGTGTGTGTGTGTGTGTGTGTGTGTGTGTGTGTGTGTGTGTGTGTGTGTGTGTGTGTGTGTGTGTTGTGTGTGTGTGTGTGTGTGTGTGTGTGTGTGTGTGTGTGTGTGTGTGTGTGTGTGTGTGTGTGTGTGTGTGTGTGTGTGTGTGTGTGTGTGTGTGTGTGTGTGTGTGTGTGTGTGTGTGTGTGTGTGTGTGTGTGTGTGTGTGTGTGTGTGTGTGTGTGTGTGTGTGTGTGTGTGTGTGTGTGTGTGTGTGTGTGTGTGTGTGTGTGTGTGTGTGTGTGTGTGTGTGTGTGTGTGTGTGTGTGTGTGTGTGTGTGTGTGTGTGTGTGTGTGTGTGTGTGTGTGTGTGTGTGTGTGTGTGTGTGTGTGTGTGTGTGTGTGTGTGTGTGTGTGTGTGTGTGTGTGTGTGTGTGTGTGTGTGTGTGTGTGTGTGTGTGTGTGTGTGTGTGTGTGTGTGTGTGTGTGTGTGTGTGTGTGTGTGTGTGTGTGTGTGTGTGTGTGTGTGTGTGTGTGTGTGTGTGTGTGTGTGTGTGTGTGTGTGTGTGTGTGTGTGTGTGTGTGTGTGTGTGTGTGTGTGTGTGTGTGTGTGTGTGTGTGTGTGTGTGTGTGTGTGTGTGTGTGTGTGTGTGTGTGTGTGTGTGTGTGTGTGTGTGTGTGTGTGTGTGTGTGTGTGTGTGTGTGTGTGTGTGTGTGTGTGTGTGTGGTGTGTGTGTGTGTGTGTGTGTGTGTGTGTGTGTGTGTGTGTGTGTGTGTGTGTGTGTGTGTGTGTGTGTGTGTGTGTGTGTGTGTGTGTGTGTGTGTGTGTGTGTGTGTGTGTGTGTGTGTGTGTGTGTGTGTGTGTGTGTGTGTGTGTGTGTGTGTGTGTGTGTGTGTGTGTGTGTGTGTGTGTGTGTGTGTGTGTGTGTGTGTGTGTGTGTGTGTGTGTGTGTGTGTGTGTGTGTGTGTGTGTGTGTGTGTGTGTGTGTGTGTGTGTGTGTGTGTGTGTGTGTGTGTGTGTGTGGTGTGTGTGTGTGTGTGTGTGTGTGTGTGTGTGTGTGTGTGTGTGTGTGTGTGTGTGTGTGTGTGTGTGTGTGTGTGTGTGTGTGTGTGTGTGTGTGTGTGTGTGTGTGTGTGTGTATGTATGTATGTATGTATGTATGTATGTATGTATGTATGTATGTATGTATGTATGTATGTATGTATGTATGTATGTATGTATGTATGTATGTATGTATGTATGTATGTATGTATGTATGTATGTATGTATGTATGTATGTATGTATGTATGTATGTATGTATGTATGTATGTATGTATGTATGTATGTATGTATGTATGTATGTATGTATGTATGTATGTACATACAAACATGTATGTATGTTTGTATGTTTGTATGCATGCATGCATGCATGCATATATCTATCTATCTATCTATCTATCTATCTATCTATCTATCTATCTATCTATCTATCTATCTATCTATCTATCTATCTATCTATCTATCTATCTATCTATCTATCTATCTATCTATCTATCTATCTATCTATCTATCTATCTATCTATCTATCTATCTATCTATCTATCTATCTATCTATCTATCTATCTATCTATCTATCTATCTATCTATCTATCTATCTATCTATCTATCTATCTATCTATCTATCTATCTATCTATCTATCTATCTATCTATCTATCTATCTATCTATCTATCTATCTATCTATCTATCTATCTATCTATCTATCTATCTATCTATCTATCTATCTATCTATCTATCTATTATCTATCTATTATCTATCTATTATCTATCTATTATCTATCTATTATCTATCTATTATCTATCTATCATGTATGCATGTATGCATGTATGCATGTATGCATGTATGCATGTATGCATGTATGCATGTATGCATGTATGCATGTATGCATGTATGCATGTATGCATGTATGCATGTATGCATGTATGCATGTATGCATGTATGCATGTATGCATGTATGCATGTATGCATGTATGCATGTATGCATGTATGCATGTATGCATGTATGCATGTATGCATGTATGCATGTATGCATGTATGCATGTATGCATGTATGCATGTATGCATGTATGCATGTATGCATGTATGCATGTGTATGCATGTATGCATGTATGCATGTATGCATGTATGCATGTATGCATGTATGCATGTATGCATGTATGCATGTATGCATGTATGCATGTATGCATGTATGCATGTATGCATGTATGCATGTATGCATGTATGCATGTATGCATGTATGCATGTATGCATGTATGCATGTATGCATGTATGCATGTATGCATGTATGCATGTATGCATGTATGCATGTATGCATGTATGCATGTATGCATGTATGCATGTATGCATGTATGCATGTATGCATGTATGCATGTATGCATGTATGCATGTATGCATGTATGCATGTATGCATGTATGCATGTATGCATGTATGCATGTATGCATGTATGCATGTATGCATGTATGCATGTATGCATGTATG
>JAXIVJ010014562.1:17500-34049 GCA_036785665.1 Chirona hameri
GGTGCCCAAGGTCGTCCCGGGGGGAGGTGCCCACGGCTGGCCTCGGGGGTCCTCGGCCGGCCTGTGGGAGCCCTTGCTAAGCTTAAGAGTCGGTCCCAGTCGGCCTGAGGAGACTCCGGTCGGCCTAAAGGTGCCTTCAGCCGGCCTAAGAGGGTTCTAGGTCGTCCTGATTGGGCACCCGGTTGGTCAGCCTCCTGAGGGGCCCTCAGTCGGACTGTGGGGGCCCGGTCGGCTCAAGGGCGCCCTCGGTCAGCATAAGGCAGGCCCTTGGTTGGGCTGAGGGGTCCCAGCCGGCCTAATAAGACCCTAGGTCGTCCTGAGGAGCCCTAGGTGTGTCGGCCTGAGGGGCCCCTTGGTCGGCCTATAGGGGCCTGATCGGCCTAAGGGGGGCCATTGGTCAGCCTAAGGGTGCCTTTGATCGGCCTGAGGGACCCTTGATCGGCCTGTGGGGTCCGGTCTGTCTAAAGGGGCCCCAGGCTGGCCTAAAGGAGGTCGACCCAGGAGGGGCCCCGGTCGGCCTAAGAGGCCTTTGGTTGTCCTGAGGGGTCCTTGCTAAGCCTAAGAGGGCCCCCAGTCGACCTGAAGAGCCCCCGATCGACCTAACGGGCCCTTGGTTGTCCTGAGGGCCCTCAGTCGGCCTGATGGAGCCATTGTTAGGCTTAAGAGGGCCCCGGTCGACCTGAGGGTCCCAGCCGGCCTAAGGGGTCCTCAGCCGGCCTAATAAGACCCTAGGTCGTCCCGAGTCCTAGGTTTGTTCGGCCTGAGGGTCCTTCGGTCGGCCTGAGGGGCCCTCGGTTGGCCTGAAAGGCCCTCAGTCGGCCTGATGGGCCCTTGGTCGGACTGTAGGGGCCTGGTCGGCCTAAGAGTGGTCCTTGCTCGGTCAGATGGGCCCTTGGTTGGCTTAAGGAGCCCTCACTCGGCCTGTGTGGGTCCGGTCGGCCTAAGGAGGCCTTTGGTTGGTCTACGGGGCCCTCAGTCGGCCTGAGAGCACCTTTGCTAGGCTTAAAAGGGCCCCGGTCGAACTGAGGGGGCCCTGCCGGCCTAAGGGGTCCTCGACCGGCCTATGAGGGCCCCAAGGCGTCCTGAGGGGCCCTAGGTTGGTCGGCCTGAGAGGCCCTCAGTCGGCCTAAGGGGACCCGTTCGGCCTAAGGGGACCCTTTGTCGGTCTGAGGGCCCTTGGTCTGCCTGAGGCGCACTCGGTCAGCAGGTCAGGTCAACTGAGCCAGGCTGTAAGGGCGCCGCCATTAGCGTGGTATAGATGGTACCCGGAGCGGTACGACTTGTGACATCACAGGTTGTCACGTGACGTTTGTGGTTGTCAATTTTTATTAAAGGGAAATAATGACCTTTTTCCACAAAAATGGAGTTAGCACTTGAAATCGCCAGACGAGACCAAAATATATTGTAAATTCATCACATTTTGCATGAAAACTTTCCTACCGAAAGATATTTCAAGTTAAAGTTGATAAGCGTTCCACACTTTTAACGACCGGTACATGCAAGTACTTTTGGTCCTCATCAAACTGCGGGCTTTTCCCGTATTGGTTTTTTACGTAATGGAGTGGAAAATATATTGTGCATTCTGCTTGTTGTGATTATATGCCCGGCGATCTTCTAAAACTAACAGCGATTGGAAAAAGTGGCAATAAAATCGGAAGCTCATCGATGCACATCAACGGCGACCTATTTAGCGTCGGCGATTTGTTTACAAAGCATTGTCATGCTTCTCGGCGCACTTAACCATTGTGGCGAGTTGTTGCTAGTAGCGCTTTCGTTCTCCATGGCAACCAGGCGTGAGCCAATGAAAAGCCAGAACGTATTCCCTTTCTGGCTTTTGATTGGCTGACGCCTGGTTGCCATGGAGAACGAAAGCGCTACTAGCGTGTGTCCGAGCAGCGCTCAGTTTGATCGGAAATGTCACAGAGCCTCCAACAATGCCGCAATCGATGTAAACAATGGTAGGGAAGGGCGAATTTGTCAATGACCTTCATGAAGTACACAAGGTACTTGTTTTGTGTTTTTCCCAAACTTACAACTTCGAATTTGGGAATAATTTTATTTAATTCTTAAATTTAAATAAAATAATTTTAAAACCATAGCGGTAGCCTAAGAAATTGTTGCTAACAAAATCAAAAGGTCATTATTTCCCTTTAATGAAAATAAATATGAAGACGTGGTTTAAATCCAATATTATTTATATTTTCCATATGAAATCGAATACGTCGATTCTAATTTTGCTATTGGCGAAAATATGCCAACTCGTCCATTGTCTGATCTGTGAAGTTACTCATGACACGTGCCACTCGTGACAGTTTAATGGTACCTGAGTGTTAAAGTAAACGTACTTAAAAAGGTGGTAGAAGTCCCACGGTAGCCACATTTTTCTGGAAATGACCTCTTCTGCACGTAAGGACATTCCAAAGTGCGCGGTGATGCCACCGCGTATTTTCTGCAGGACCGGCTGAGGCAGAGCCAGTAATCTCTTTTATGCTAATAAAAACACCTCACTTATGGCATATTTCCGGTAAAATAAGCAATATTTGAAAGAAAATAAACTTGTTTTGTCCCAACGACAGCAGCAGTTACCTAGTTTTCCCATACAATTCTATATTTTTCATGAATTTTCATGCCAAAAAAAATAATACGCCACCACCAAATTCTCAACGCTAAAGGCCAGAGAAAAGAAAACCACAAAAACACAAAATATCAACGAACAGTGTGTAGTAATACAAAGTCCCGTCAGTTTTGAATTGCATAATAATTGTGTGATCCAGTGTAGGACTTGCAGATAATTCAAAACTCTAAAATTGATCTTAAGATAAAAGTGGTGGACAGTAGTGCCGATCAAGTACTCGTTATCTGATACTAGTCTCGAAAAACGCCCAAGTTTTAACGCTGATAATTTATGAAATAATGGACTAAATGAGCATTGAGGTCCCAGTTATATGTCTTAAACGTGTTTAAAGCTCAAACAACTGCAAAAGAGTGCATTTACTTTCAGGACGGAAACCCGTATAATCCCTTTAATTATATTAAACGTTAGTCTGAGCATTATTAGTAGAAGTAGTAAACCAAAGTATAACCTTATGCTCATATTAAGATGAAATACCCAAAGAAAATCAAAAATATATTTTTGGCTGTGAGCCTTCTCAAGCGGATCCACTGAAGAAGGATCACACCCGATTTTTTCTCTCATATTCTTTTGTTATGCCAGTTAATATGAGCATAAGGTTATACTTCGGTTTACTTCTTCGCTTAAAGGGAATGTTTCACCTTTCTGAAAGTTGTCAAATATACGCTGGTTGTAGTCGAAAATATGAAGTGCTGCTGAAAACGATGGTGATATTTTTTCACTCGAAAAGACACTTAACTTTATACAAATTAAGTTTTTAAATTTGGGCTGATGACGTCATTATTGAGGTATAGAACGCCACTGATTTTCTGACAAAGTGGGATTGGCTGAAAAAGTGGCCGTCAGCCAATCAGCGGCTGCACCAGCATGGGTGCATTTTGCAAATGGTAAATTAAATTGCTTAAAACGGTTAAGTTTTGGGAAAAAGGACCTTAGTAAGTTAGACATTTCAATAACGATCCAAGATAATGTCTATCTCAGTTTAAAACTAATACAAAGGTGAAACATTCCCTTTAATGGTACCCTTCAATAACGGTATATGTTATTACTCTGAGCAAAATATATTGCATTGAACTATTGACTAATGCAGAATAGCTGAAAATTGCAGGCTTAATTAGTATCATATGTTTACACTCCCATGCAACGTAAAGGGGTAGATTTGTTTCTACCCCGGTCAGTGACAGAAAAGTGACCCGTTTCTTTTTCTGAATTTGGAAGTTTTCTTCCGTGAAAACTTTGACTGAAAAGAATGATTTATTTCAGTCTGCGGGTGCAAATGGCTGACCAGCATAAGCAATAGAATGAGACTTGACATTCCGAACAATGGCCGGAACGTGACAGTGATGCGACACAAATTGTAAAAAAAAATCGTAAGGGGAACCTCCAAATTCCCAACATCCGAAATTGCTGCAGTTGCGAACACAAATTGCAAACAGATACTTTTCCAATAATTAAACAAAAAACTTTTTAAAACCTCCCAAAAAGTTGTGTATTCAGGTTACAACCCCGACACTGATACCATCGTCATCAGGGCCGATACGCGATCATTGCGTCATTCATCATTGCGCGATCGGGTGGTGGTGTCAGGACCTGCGCAACAAGCTATGCTTAGCGTGGATCCTGACCTCGGAAAGTCCGCCCCTGTAGCTCAGTGGGAGAGCGCTGGACTTCTGATCTTTCCCTGTAGTGGCAGCCCGGGTTCGAGTCGCTTCGGCGCTCGCTATTTGCTCCTGTCTGGGATGGCCTGCGGCCGGTGGCAGCGGTCGCACTCAAGGTCGGGTGACGTCAGTGAGCGGGGCGGACCGTGTCCTGGTATGTCGGGCACGTACAACTTTCGTCTCTAAATTCTACCGGACGCCAGGAATTGCGCGATCGGGTGGTGGGGTCAGGACCTGCGCAACAAGCTATGCTTAGCGTGGATCCTGACCTCTGAAATCCATCCATTCAAAAACATTCGGACTAAATTTATTTTACAAAATATAAAAAAGCCATGGATAACCCTGGGACACTAAAAACACGTTATGCAAAAGACGGCAGTACTTTATACTGAGCCTTGAGCCCAGTTTCCCATATACGCATACACAACGATAAGGGTACCTTTTTAACATACGACCCGGGAGTCTCGGTCCCCGACTGACGCCAAGACCATATCTGTACAGGAAATACGACTGACGATTCAACTTTCCACGTAATATATGCACATATATGAAAATAGGTTGTGTAGAAACGCGTATAAAAAATACGCAAAATTACTGGTATACGCATTAACAAATGTGTTCCGCCGCTGGCGAAAAATTTGCTCCTCGAACTTAGGTCGTGGAACCACTTTTCTGACACTGACCCCGGTATTACAGAGAGGGTCTCGTTTATGTGGAATAAAATCGTTGTGCTTTATTTAATGTATTGTTACACGCAGTACGCTTATGACGCCTTGAGGAACACTTCCTCCCATCTCTGACACATTTGCATCAGCCGCAGCATGCTTTTCGACAGACACATTTCCACACGCCCTGGCCACTGCCTCCCGAGCCCAGGCGTGCCACTTCCTCAAGCGACAGCGGGCTGCCGTCGGCACGTCTTCCAGCGTCACGAAGCTGGTGGGCGATGGTGTCAGCGATGCTCGGCTGTACACTCCCGAGAGGTGGCCGTATTCTGTAGCCAGTACGTAGTCCTCGTCACGGCTCTGTAAAAAAAAAACACTGTTAATGCCTTGAACGAGTTACACCATGCAAAGTTCCGTTGCAATCTGAAGTTCAGAAATACATAAACTTGCGGATGTAAGGCAATATACAATAGTACATCAAACATAACTTATGTTGGTGTAAGAGAAAGGCTTTACTTTTAAAACTTGTTATTCATTCATAACGCCCATAACGATTGTTCATAAAGTTAAAACAGATTTTCTTTGGATTCTGTTTGTTTAGTAATTAACTACTAATAAGAAGCAATGGTTTGGCTTACCTCGGTAATAATAGCCAATATGTTTCTAGGCTGGTTTAGACCACCAGTTCTAGGCTACCAGTTTGCAAAGTAACAAATAGCATTTCGAAACAAAGATCGAATTACGTCATCGGTACTCACCCTTACGCAGAACGTAAAGATGAAACGCAGCACAGCTGACACAGCACGACTCGGAACAGCTCTGAGCAGGAGCCTTCACATAATGAAATGTGGCTGTGTTGGTGATCCGGCATCACCTCCCTTCCTTTAGAGATGCCAAATTTGTATGATGTCGCCATCCAACCAAATCTGACATTGTGCAAATAGTCTAACACCTCAGTAGCCAAGCACAACAATTGCGAAATGTATGTGTATGGTATGCTTGTAGCTAAACCAAGTAAAACTGTACTGTGTAAATACAGGAAATTCTGGTAAAACGAAGCTAGTGCCTGCATACTTTGAATGAGCATCTCATTTGCGCTGTGCTCCGAGCCCTGGTCTACAACAACAAAAAATCGGGGGAAATAAAAGCGCCTGCTAAGAAATATTTGAATGTAAAATGTGAAGAAAAAAACGTCTCTCTCAAATGTAACACGCATATTCCACTTAGTAAGCTTAGCCACTGTGAATGATTAAATATTGTCCTGTGCATTCCAGACACTCCGTCAACGCGCTTCACCTAGCGATGAGCTTGACCTATACACTACGCCTTATCCTTAATTCGTTAGTAGAAAGCATATAATCAGATGCAAACTTAGAAGCCAGACATGTGCGCGGATCCCGATACGGGCAGTTTTGATAGTGTCCGGGCCATATGCATACTGGCCGGGCGGCTGGGCAGTATGAATATTGCCCGGGCAGTATGCAAACGGGCCGAGTTCGCAAACGGGCCGCAACGCACGCACACGCACAGCGCACGCGCACGCGCACGCACACGCACACGCACACGCACACGCACACGCACACGCACACGCACACGCACACGCACACGCACACGCACACGCACACGCACACGCACACGCACACGCACACGCACACGCACACGCACACGCACACGCACACACACACACACACACACACACACACACACACACACACACACACACACACACACACAACACACACACACACACACACACACACACCAGTAAAACGCCTTTTTGGGCCATGACCGAGCGGGCGAGCTTTGGTAAAGCTAAAACAGATTTGAAATATGAAACGGTACGGGAGCACACGTGCGCACTGCGCATTGACTGAGTCCCAATGATGAGTAAAACGTTCGATAGTTTTACCGTGGTTACACCCTAGAATGCATAGGAACGTTCAGCGGAATCGGGCAGGTAGTTTCAGAGATAGAAAATAGTGGCCCGCACGTGCGCAGTGCACACGTGCATAGTGACTCAAAGGTTCCGTCAAGCGCAAACCTCCTAACAGCCCTTCCTTAGCAGGTATGCAAATTTTCACCTCGATAGGTCCAGTAGTTTCACTAAATTTGTCACTAAATTTGGGGGTAAAATAAATGCCTTATAAAACAGTCTTTTTATAAATGAAATGGTGCCCTATTGCGACATCGAACACGACATTTATAACACATATTTGTATCCATAGGCGGTGCCAGGTTAGCGAAAAAGGGAGGCAAAATATATATATATATATATATATATATATATATATATATATATATATATATATATATATATATATATATATATATATATATATATATATATATATAACATCCTGTATACCTCCTCTTTTCAAGTCCCTGAAACCGCCTCTGCCGTGCATTTTTATTATAGTTCACTAAAATCAACTAATTTGCACTTGTTTCAATCACCGTAAACCTATGTAACTCCTTTGTACTTCAGGCAGTTAGGAAGAAGCCATCCAGTTCGCATCTCCGTATTATCGCCAAATGTCGCCGAAAAAAAATCAAAATACCGGGCCCTGGAACCGCCTCGGTAAAGGTTAGGAACTCAAAATTTGGAATCCCATATGCGGAATTAAATTCTAGGAAAAGTCCCAAAATTGCATGTGTCTGCTCCCAGTCGTTCGGGAGATGTCTGCGAAAAGCCTGAGGGGTGGCCAAAATCCCCCCCCCCCCCCCCTCCTCTGCCACTAATAGGGTTAAAGAGACACAGACACTTTAATGTAAAAATGTATATGTTAAGAGAAATTGCATCTGATTAACACTCTGAAGTCCGTTTTTCGAAATTCGCGCCCAGTCACCCACTATCATCGTTCATAGCTCGGTTTTCTTCCAGCCAATGACCTTGACGAGTCTGTTCACCACTACGTACCAAAATAAATGAATTGCAGCGTTGTGCAACAATTCTAAAGAGTGATATGCTTTGCTTAAATGGAATAGTTCACCTTTAACATGGGGTTTTGGACTGAGATAGCAGATTTGTAGAGCAGATCTAAAAATGGGTTGTGGTGAAAGAATTACCACCCTACGTTAAGTAATTTCGACAGGACTAGTGGGCCCGGTTCAGGCACGTAGCTAAGGGGGGGCGGCGGGGGCGGCCGCCCCCGCCCCCCCCCCCCCCCTGGAGGCCAGGAGGACCCTTTTCGGTGCGCGCAGCGCGCCGAAAAGGGCCGACGAGACTGCGCGAAGCGCGGTATCATGGGCTCTTTACCACGCGAAGCGTGGTCTTTAGAGAGTTTAGAGGACTTCAGAGGCCCTTTAGGGCCATCAGGGCCCTCTCTAAAAGACCAGAGGGCCCCTTGGGCGTTCAAAAGAGCCATGTGCATGTCAGAGGGGCCCCTGGACAGACCGAAAGGGCCTCTGGGCGGGTCAAAGGGCCCCCTGAGCACGTCGAATGGGCCCCCTGAACACGTCGAATGGGCCCCTAGCCAGCACAGAGGGGCCCCTGGGCAGGTCGAGAGGCCCCTGGGCAGGTCGAGAGGCCCCTGATCATGTCGTCAGGGCGACAAAGCGGCCAGCGCAGTCCCTTGCCAGGCCATAAGGGCCCCTGAGCAGGTTGTAGAGCCCCTGGACAGACCAGAGGGCCCCTGGGAAGTTAAAAAGGCCCCTGTGCAGGTCAGAGGGGCCCCTGACCAGACCAAAAGGGCCCCTAGGTGGGTCAGAAGGGCCCCTGAACATGCCGAATGGGCCCCTAGTCAGCACGGAGGGGACCCAGAGCAGGTCGGAGGGCCCTTGGAGCATGTCACAAGGCGACAAAGCAGCCAGCGCAGTCCCTTGCCAGGTCGGAAGGGCCCCTTAGAAGGCTAGAGGGCCCCAAGAGAGACCAAAGGGCCCTGGAAAGTTAAAAGGGCACCTGTGCAGATCGGAGGAGCCCCTGACCAGACCGAAAGGACCCCTGGGCGGGTAAGAAGGGCCCCTGAACATGCCGAATTGGCCCTTTGCCAGCACGGAGGGGCCCCAGGGCAGGTCGGAGGGCCCCATGAGCATGTCGGCAGGGCGACAAAGCAGCCAGAGCTGGCCGCTCAGAAGAGTCGCTGGGCATATCGGAGGGGCTCCTGGGCAAGTCAGAGGGGCCCCTGGCTAGACCGAAAGGGTCCCTGGGCCGGTCGGAAGGCCCCTTGAACATGCCGGATGAGTTCCTAGCCAGACTGGAGGGGCCCCTGGGCAGGTCGGAGGGGCCCCTGGGCAGGTCGGAGGGGCCCCTGAGCAGGAGCGGCGGATTGCGGGGAGGCAGGGTACCCAAAATGTCCCCCAGTCGAAAATCCTGGGGGCATAAGGGTAATTTCCCCCCCCCCATATTTTAGCATGCTCAATTTGGGTGCAAAATGACCCCCCCCCCCCCCCCTCCTCAGGATTTTCAACTGGGGAGGGGGTATCCTGCGCCCCACAATCCGCCGCCCCTGCCCCTGAGCATGTCGGCAGGGCGACAAAGCAGACGTGCAGTCCCTGGCCAGGTCGGAAGGACCTCTGAACAGGCCGAATGGGCCCCTTGACACACAAGAGGGGCTTCTTGGAAGGTCAGAGGAGTCCCTGGCGAGACCGGAAGGGTCAAAGCACGTAGAGATCCCAGATGAAGATTAAATACAAAGAGGACTTACTCCACAATACAAATATTAAAAGCGGAGCTTTCGGGTATATTGTAACACCCTTCGTCAGGGTGCTACATTATACCCGAAAGCTCCGATTTTAATATTTCCTGTAGAGTACTCTTTGTATTATAGATATATATATATATAGATATATATATATATATATATATATATATATATATATATATATATATATATATATATATATATATATATATATATATATATATATATATATATATATATATATATATATATATATATATATATATATATATATATATATATATATATATATATATATATATATATATATATATATATATATATATATATATATATATATATATATATATATATATATATATATATATATATATATATATATATATATATATATCACCCACTCCACATCATGTCTTTTCGCTTCGCGGATCCCAGAAGAGTCCCTGAACAGGTCGGAAGGGCGTTGAAAAGGTCAAAGGGCCCCTAGACGATCTGAAGGGACCTTGGGCCTTTCAACATTAAGAATACAGTTGTACATGGAATAAATCACAAAATTTTCGCGCCCCTCCGCGGCGCAATTTAACTACATATTCAATTATATGCGGGTTAGGAAAAAATCACGTTTCTCGGCGCATTTATGTGTTATGTTGCTACTTTCCTATATCATTGGGCAAAATAGTTCACTTTAACACTTTTTATCGCACTTTTAAGCGCACAATATAGCAATTTTAGAGGACCGCACCATACGCAATGCGAGGCATTGATGAGAACGCATATCCAGGGCATAAGGCTCAAAATTTTCGCGCCGCTTCGCGGCACAATTTGTTTGAGAGTTCCAGGTCTTGAGCTTAAAAAATATTCCATGTTGGTATAGCTGATTACAAATTGATGTCGCTGGTTCCAAAGTGGATATGGCAGTTTGCTAACTCCAGCTCCTAAAAGTTGGCATGGCCCATGCCATACCTGACATACTGCATTGTCCATCCTTGTAACGTGCCTTTTCATCGGATTATTATGATTATTATTATATATATATATATATATATATACATATATATATATATATATATATATATATATATATATATATATATATATATATATATATATATATATATATATATATATATATATATATATATATATATATATATATATATATATATATATATATATATATATATATATATATATATATATATATATATATATATATATATATATATATATATATATATATATATATATATATATATATATATATATATATATATATATATATATATATATATATATATATATATATATTTGGGGGGGCCTTTCAACGCTTGGGAAGGGGCCCTTTCGAGGCGCCGCCGCCCCCCCCCCCCCCCCCCCCCTGGACGAAATCCTGGCTACGTGCCTGGCCCGGTTTCATGTCCGCTGTTCCGGGACACGATCGGGATATGAACGCTCGCCGCCGGAAGCAGGTACACTCTCTGGCACGTAGTCTCTAATCACGACGCCTCGTTAATATCCGCTCAGCCGCCCGGGCGGCTCCTTGTCAGACTATACTTGGCGTCAGGCGGAGCGGGGAGGAGCCAAAACGACAGCTGCTATCGTACGATTTATCGTGAAATGCAAAGAGAAACTTACTTCTTTCTCCACATATATCCATCAGTTGTCCAAACCAAAGTCATATTCGTAGTTTTGAGCTCAAGATGCACCGTATGGTTGAATTTCAAGACACCTTTCAAGGTGACCTATTCCCTTTAAAGGGAAATAATGACCTTTTTCCACTAAAATGGAGTTAGCACTTGAAATCGCCAGACGAGATCAAATTATATTGTAAATTCATCACATTTTGCATGAAAACTTTCCTACCGAAAGATATTTCAAGTTAAAGTTGATAAGCGTTCCACACTTTTAACGACCGGTACTTGCACTATTTCTGACCTTTTGTCAAGTACTTTTGGTCCTCATCAAACTGCGGGCTTTTCCCGTATTGTTTTTTTTACGCAATGGAGTGGAAAATATATTGTGCGTTCTGCTTGTTGTGATTATATGCCCGGCGATCTTCTAAAACTAACAGCGATTGGAAAAAGTGGCAATAAAATCGGAAGCTCATCGATGCACATCAACGCGGCATAGTTAGTGGTTGCGACCCTCAATTTTTGCAAATCGATTCATTTGTTTCAACATTAGGAGTTGTGCATAGTTTGTTCGTGGCTGTATATAACACTATGCTTTATTTTATCATGAAAAATAATAATTTTTCCCAAAAAAACTAACGAACAATAACACAAAACTGGCAATTAAATCAGAAGCTCATCGATGCACATCGACGGCGACCTATTTAGCGTCGGCGATTTGTTTACAAAGTCATTGTCATGCTTCATGGCGCACTTAACCATCTCGGCGCACTTGGCGAGTTGTTCCTGATTAGTATACTCAAGTCCCGTAGCAGGCTTTGTTAATGACGTCACTGGTGACATTCTTGTGTAGCATTGCAAAATATATCTGATTTCGAGTTGAAAGCTAATTAAAGACGTATTCAAATTATTGTTTTTAAGTTTGAATTTTCTTGTTAATCATTATTAAAGGTATTTTATCACTGTATTTCATAGTAGTTGACACTTCAGAAACTTGTGACGTAATAATATTGTACCCAATATGCATTTCCCTCACCTTTTGCTATTGTGGCGCAGTGCCGAGTGCTTTGCGAATACTAGCTTGCCTGGGGTTCAATTCATTCCGCTCTTATTTTATTCGAGTTGGTATAGTTTGCATGTTGTTGTTATTCATGACTTATACTGATAGTCAGTCATGCATCACGGATGCTTCACGGATTGCTTCACGGATCAGAGCGCTGCTCGAACGCACGCTAGTAGCGCTTTCGTTCTCCATGGCAACCAGGCGTGAGCCAATGAAAAGCCAGAACGTATTCCCTTTCTGGCTTTTGATTGGCTGACGCCTGGTTGCCATGGAGAACGAAAGCGCTACTAGGGGGTGTCCGAGCAGCGCTCAGTTTGATCGGAAATGTCACAGAGCCTCCACAAATGCCGCACTCGATGTTAACAATGGTAGGGAAGGACGAATTTGTCAATGACCTTCATGAAGTACACAAGGTACTTGTTTTGTATTTTTTCCAAAGTTACAACTTTGAATTTGGGAATAATTTTATTTAATTCTTAAATTTAAATAAAATAATTTTAAAAACATAACGGTAGCCTAAGAAATTGTTCCTAACAAAATCAAAAGGTCATTATTTCCCTTTAAGCCTTCTGTCGAAATGTGTAGTCAGAGAAAAAAATGCATGTCTTATTAGGCCTGATTTCAGCCCAATAATTGGCATAAATAAAATATTAATTCCGAAGGGATTAAGATTAATTCCGAACGGATTAGGATTTTCCCAAGAGATTCTGATTCCCACCACTGATGAAGTTTTTTCGACCGATGTTTTTGGTATCGGATTGCTTACCATTGTTTGTCTGTTTTTTGCCTGTTTTTCGACCGGTCCTCCGATTCCGGAGATACCGAATAGCAAAGAGTCAGTGCGTTTATTTCATACGTTCCCATGGCAACAACTCAAGTGCGCCAGATGCGCCAGATTCATTTCATGCAGGGACCCACTGACATCAATATAATACTTAGACAGCCAACTCGCGCGCCGCATACGCCGGACGGCCCGTTCCCACACAGTGTGGTGGCGTCAGACGTCCTGGGGGGCAAAACATCGCGGGCGCCATAGGGACCAATGTATAAATGGCAAATCTGAACGGCGCCTCGACGGGGCTACGCTTGGAAAATGTGGTGCAAAGTAGCATATTATTCGCTGGAGATCTAGATTGAGCAAGAACGAATTATAAGGTTCCACCTGGTCATGGAATTTCTGGAGAGCAGCTGCAATGATCGGTTACCATGACCTTATTTGGGATGTAACAACCACGTTATACCGTTCACTGTCCGTTGCAAATGCGATCTAAGCTTAGTATGTGAAGTATATGAAGCTTAGATCGCATCTGCAACGGAAAGTGAACGGTATAACGTGGGTTTTACACCCCAAATAAGGCCATGGTAACCGATCATGTCAGCTGCTCTCCAGAAACTCCATGACCAGGTGGAACCTCATAATTCGTTTGAGCTCAATCTAGAATCTCCCAACGAATATGATGCTACTTTGCACCACTTTTTTCAAGAGTAGCCCAGTCAGGGCGCAGTTCAGATTTGCCATGTATACATTGGTCCCTATGGCGCCCGCGATGTTTTGCCCCCAGGACGGCTGACGCCACCACACAGTGTGGGAACGGGCCGTCCGGCGTATGCGGCGCGCGAGTTGGCTGTCTAGGTATTATATTGATGTCAGTGCAGGAACCATAATGTATAAGTGCATTGCCGCGTCATCCAATAGGGTAGAGACCATTTTCGTAAGGTGGGGTTAACCCGCGCCGTGCCAGTGCTCGGCGCCACCTTCGCCGTGCCGGGGGGGGGGGGGGGGGCGTTTCGACGCCCCCTCTAACTCGGCTCCTATGGGACGTAGACAAAAACCCAAAACACCGTTCGAAAGCTCGTCAAAATGCATTTTGAAACTATTTCAGACAATTTTTTATCAGGTCAATATTGAGGTCACCTAAGGTCATCAAGGGTCAGATTTTCAAGTTTTAGGACTTCGCTCCAGAAATTCCCAGACAGCACAGGAACATGATAGCTAGGAACAAACAAACAAAAAACAATGGAAAGTTCTTGAAAATTCAATCGACGAGGTGTCCTCAGATTTGAGCTCAGGTGAATAGTTTAAGCTCCAGAGCTCATCAAATGTCAAAAAGGCTATTTTTTTAGCAAAAACCGTGCTCACAAATATATGTTTACCTAACAAAGATAGGGCAATCGTTTTGACGCCATCGAGTTTGTCTCGTCAAGACGCTTCGCATCATATGCATGATGACCAGGTTAGGTCAACTTATAAATTTGACCTCAGGTCAAGGTCAAGGGTGACCCAATTAGGTTATGTTGCACATTGGGAGACGTGCCTCGACGAGACAAACACATTGGTGCCAGTTCAACTTATCTATCTTAATTTGGTCTCATCTGACCCTGTAGGGGTCACTGAACAAAAATTGCACTTGGAACTTCAAGAATGGCCTATGATAACATTATCCAGAAGGAATTGGGCTGATATAACTTGTATCCTCAGAATAGGAAGCATTTTATTATTTCTCCATTGACTTATAATGGGGAGGTCACGAAATTGACCCGACCTTAGGTCACTGATATAAAAAAAAATCCGAAATATAAATATTGTTGGTAAATTGCTCTTATGAAATCCTGTAAGTACGAAATCGATCGGCCAAAAACTGTGGCTGTCGTGTGACCGGAAACATTTATGGAGGTGAGGTTACGTGACCTGGTCTGGTGACCTGACCTGAGATGACCCGAGGTATTTTTTGTAACATATTGTGCGCAATTGATGGCCGAACAGCTGTGCCAAAAATGGCGGTGCGCAGCCCCGCCGTTTTTCGCTATCCTCAAAAAAACTTCGGGGGGGGGGCGTCTAAACGTCCCCGGCACGGCGCGGGTTAAAGTATATTCGTTGGAAGCGCATTTCTTTTACACATTATACTATTCATTCAAAACAATAAATCCATTTAAAACAAAAAATAGCACACAAAAAAAATACTGGATGGTGATTGGTCGAATTAGTCGTGACGTCATACTATAGCAGTCCGGTTGGAGGCGAATACAGCGACACGTTTTTCGTAAATAACTCGTAAACGAAAACAGTCAGGCCACTGTTACTTCGTGACATTTAAGCCAACACAATAGCGGATCGTTTGACAAAATAAATCTGTTGGTAAAATTTTGAGTTATATGGATTTGAAATCGAAGATGGCGGCGAGAATCGCGGTCGTCGAAGCGATATCTCGGGCACCAGCAGTCGGATCGGGATGATTCAAACGCCATTCGGCATCTCTGGGTAACCTGATGTCAGAAATATCTAATTGACCCCCGTATGGTGACCTATGACGTCACGGAGAAGTCAAGTTAGGTCACATTCTAACTTGAACTCTCCGTGACGTCATAGGTCACCATAAGGGGGTCAATTAGATGTTTCTGACATCAGGTTACCCAGAGATGCTGAATGTCCTTTGAATCATCCGGATCCGACTGATAGTGCCTGAGATATCGCTTCGCCGATCGCGATTCTCGTCGCCGTCTTCGATTTCAAATTCATATAACTCAAAAATGTACCGACAAATTTTATAGTGTCAAACGATCCACTCTTGTGTTGGCTTAAATGTCACGAAGTAGCAATGGCCGGCCTCTCTTCGTTTACGAGTTATTTACGAAAAACATGCGCCGCTGTATTCGCTTCCAACCGGACAGCTATATAGTGACGTCATCACCGGCCCATGCCCTCGGGACAAAAAAAAAGAAAGGCTTCGTTTCGAAAAACTGGAGCGAAGTAATAAATTTGTACTTCGATTTGTGAATGATGAAAGTCCATTATGTATTAATCTAATCTGACCCTCACAGGTGTTCCCTACTCTAGTGCAATAGCGTCAGCTGACGGTTGGTCAGATGCAGTTAACTGGAAGAAAAAAAACGCTTCCATAATCAATGTATGTAGTGGTAAGTAGAAATCGTAAACAGTTTTTGATTCTGATTTTTGTTTTGTTATTTGCGCTGCTTGGCTTTGATGACGATTCAAAATCTTAAGTGGTCCTTAGGAGTTGTTTAACCCTATTACCTGCGGGGGCAGATTCTGACCCCCCCCCCCCCCCCCCCCCCCGGTGTTTTTTCCCTTGCCGCTTCTAAACCGTTAGGCCTAGCGTCTTGAAACTTTGTGACTTTTCCCAACTTTGAATGGCACGTGTTGTCAAAATTTTGAAAAAAAAATCGGGCCAGCAGAGGCGGTGCCAGGCTCCTGTTTGTCGGACGCATTTATGGCAGAATGCGGTTGTGCGGCGCATACTT